>AWOL01S0021788.1:25036-36986 GCA_000715115.1 Nicotiana otophora | reverse complement strand
CCCACTTCTTCTTTCCCTCCCCCTTAACAAAATCTAAAACCCTTCCCCCTACCCCTAAAACACACGCCCCCTCTCCCTCTCCCTCAAAATTTCTCTCATCAAAAAAGCTTCTTTTCCTTCCTCCTCTTCTCCACTCAACCAATCCCCAATCTTCGCTCCTTCCAAGATCTACAAGTAAGTAATATGATTCTATTCCTCTTTCTTAGTATTTTGTTTTCTTTTTTTGTTTCAAATTTTTATTTTTCCCCTTCTTTTATTTTGCTATTGTATGTGTAGGATAGTAGAATCATGGGTAATCTTGTCTTGGTTTAGGATTGTAGTATATATGTGGCATGTGAGACTAATAGATTTGGTTGAATTGGGGGAAGACATTGTTGAGTTTGTGAGGAATGGAAGTTTAATTGGGGATTTGGGTAACTTGGGGGGTATATGAACCTTAAGTGTTTGTTGAATTGCCACAATGAGTTTGAATGTAAATTATGACCAATTGTGTGAGTGAAGTCTGAGTAACCATCATTGGTTCCCATATTCTGCCGATGACTGATAGTAGTGTTTGTTGTGTAGGTACTATGACACCTTTAAAGAAGAGACACACCACCGGAGCCTCGTCAAGTGGTCGTGGAGGTTTATCCCGGGCACTGGCACCGGCACCGGCTAGTGCAACTCAGTTTGATCGTACCAAGTTTGTCTCCAGAGCTGTCCAAGACCGTTTCAGTTTGAAAGCCACTAAAAACTGTATCGGAAAGGGGTATTGACAGGGCGTCCCTCCAGGATGAGTGCCGTAATATGTATCGGGAGTTGATCCGTTGCAGGTTGGACAGTGTTTTCGAAGAGTCGGAGGAGGGTAACTTGATGCTTGTCCGGGAGTTCTATGCCAACTGCCCCGAACATGAGGGTAGAATATGCACTGTACGACACACGAGGGTGGATGCCTCGATAGAAGCCATCAGGAGAGTGTATCGATTGCATGTATTCAATGGGGAGGAGGATTTCTCTGATACTTCCAAGAGAGAACCCATCACATGGAACAGGTTTTTCAGAACTATATGTGCACCAGACAAAGAGGTAGTGTGGGTTGTGCCGGGATTGAAGCTACACTCTGCCTCACTCACTTTGGAAGGAAAGTGATGGTTGTACATCATCAGCTGCCGCTTGATGCCGTCCCAGAACACCACGGAGGTAAATGGTCTGAGAGCTGCCTTGATCTTGTGCTTCGTGAATGGCCACGATTTTGATGTGGCCCAGGTTATTCAGTCTGAGATATTCGTCCGTTCACCACAGAAGAGGTATGGGTTCTTTTTCTCCTCTCTGGTCACTAGATTGTGTCGGGGCAGCAAGGGTGCCTGAGAACCCAATTGCTGATGGCATAGTGAAGAAAGAAGCAAAGTTTCGGGCAGACTAAGTGACCATCGGAAAAGACCCGGTGGCACCTGGGACAACTCATAGTAATGATTCTGATGCGCCGGATGAGGGTGATGAACGGCAGGAGGAGGTAGAACCTGCATCACCCCCACAGGAACAAGATGCAACAGCTAAAGGACCATCCCAGGTCAGATGGAGTACACGGATGACAGCCTTAGAAAAGGATATGGCTGGGCTGCGCACTTCTATCACGGAATTGGGGGCTAGAGTTGAAGCCTTGGCCACCCAAAATGCGAAGTCAGAGAAGAAAATCATGGGTTGGCTGCTTGTGTTGGGGAGGGCGTGTCATCTTGACCCTTACACTGTCTCCGATCAAGACTGATCTACCAGGGAAGTTCATTTACCTCGCATTACTTTATTTTGTATGACATGGGGACATGCCATCGTTTTAAGTGTGGGGTAGGGGATAGTTTGTTGTATGTTGTATGTAGAATAGTTTCATAGTTTATTTACATAAATCATTTTCGACTTGTCCCGACGATGGATATCATTCAATGGGTTTCTTAATGAACTAAAGTCGAAAGAAAAAAAAATTGTTAAAAGTAAAACAAATGGTGCGGTAAGCGTGGATTTTCTTTTGTAGTAGTGTATCAATTCCCCCTTGGTTTTTCTTTAAACCATAGTTCTTTTCCAAGGGTTTCATTTGAACTGGGTGTAGTTAGTTTTTATTTTTTTTAGTTAGGAACTTATGGGCTATGGGCAGGATTAGAATAGGATCTCTTAACTTTGCAATGCCTTGAATATAGCGGGTACTTAGTGTAACGCTTAGGCTCATTTGTTGACTCTTGTAAGAATGCCTTAAACTGTATGTTCTTAATTTGTCTTAAGTACTCTGATCTAAGTGTTTGATGATCCGATATGAAGTAAGTCATGTGCCATGTGTGTGTGAGTCCTGTTGTGTTCTGTGCATGACATTTGATGCCTAGAACTTGCCATGGGTGTCTGCAAAGCGAAATAGTAGTCTTGTTTAGTCTGGGAAGTGATATAGGCATTTCTTTGTTGAACCATATATATACATATTCCACCCACATATTTGTTATGTATCGTAGTTAACCCCGTTGAGCATGTAATCATTTTTCCTTAGCAACCACATTACAAGCCTTATCCCTTGTTTGAATTGACCATCTTTGTGAACCACTTACCTCTCATAAGCACTTGAATTACTATGAATCTATAAAGGATAAAGTGTGGGGTAGTTGGTGGGGCTTTTGAGTGGAACTAGAGAAATCAGGAGAAAGGTGCACTTTGTTGAAAAAAAAATGCAACATTGTTAATAGTGTATCATGTTGATTAGTAATATTATGTGGTGGCTTTTAAGGTGATTGTGCTCAAAGAAGTGTGGGGTAATTTATGTGGTGTTGAAGGTGGAAATATTGGTTTAACTTAAGTATGGGCTTGATTATAGAATATATGTATTAAAGTGCTTGGGGAGGTGTAGTGACTATTATATCCAAATATATCTTACCCGACCTATAGCCTACATTATAGCCAAATAAAGTCCTACTTGATCCTAGACTGAACAAGCTCAATTAGTAGAGTAGTACACTACAGGCAAGCCTATGGAGCGTTTTCTGTTGCACAAGAATATCATTTCTGAGGGTGAGTGAATTCTGTTTATTTTGAAGTTCCTCAGTGTGCATGAATTGTATTGATTGTGGAATGAGTCTCTTTTGTAGTGAGCAGGCACTTGATTCATGAAGGAGAGGTAAGTCTGGACCTCTGAATAGAGTAAGTAAGCCGGTTAGGAATATTGCGTGGATCGCGGAATCTACTCTTGAGGTGTAGATGTTACACTAATGTATACTCAAATTATGTGAAATATTCTTTCTGTGACGAGTTAGGGCAGTCGCTCAGTGAAGTTAGGCCTCTGTAGAGTGTGGTTTGATTTCTCGGGGACGAGCATTGGTTTAAGTATGAGGTGTTGATAGTAGGCTATATTTATACAATTTAGACACTATTTATACTCTAAATTAGCCGCACTTCATTGATATTTGAATGCTAAAAGATAACAAAATGCTCTAATTAAGTATTTTATGCTTTGCAGGAGCCACTACGAGCTAGGAGGAAGCTAAAGAGTGTTTTGGAATCAATATGGAATGTGGAAGGCCAATCGAAGGTTAGCCCGATCGAAAAAAAGCGAGAAACTCAAGCGAGGAGGTCCCCTCAAGGTGTGCGGCCGCGGAGTTGACCGCGAATTAGACAGCGCACTGGAGGCAGAACACTGGCTGAAATCCGCGGCCACGGACAGGCGGACGGAGGCCAATAACTGAGGGGCAATTATGTAGTTTCTAAGGTGACTAACCTAAACCTATATGAAGCCTAATTCGCTCAGAAGAGAAAGAGAGTTTTTTTAGGAGATTTTGGGAGGCAAGAACAAGAGAGAGAAGACGGAGAATTTCCTAAGAGTTTTCATCTTCTTTTTCTTACTTCTATTGTTAATTATGAATTGTTATAGTGAATTTTTATCTATTAGTATGAGTAGCTAAACCCATCATCTAGGGTTGATGGAACCAATTGTTGGATGAATTTGTGACTATGTTTAGATATAATTGAGTTGTTCTTATTCTATGATTGTTCAATTATGTGTTGTGTTGTGATTAATTGAAAGGGTCCTTGATTAATCGTGTCTAGTTACCTTGTGTTGCTTGAGAAAGAACACTTGGTTAGATTGTTGTTGAATAACACCACTTTTGGGTAAGTTAAGAGATTAATTACTTGAATTTAAAAGCGGGGTTAGAGATAACGAAGCTCTGGTGGGGTAATTCTGAGTTGCATAAATTGTTAATTAGAGTAGTTCGAGAGAATGCTTCTAGTAAATTATTGTAATTGATCGAGAGATAATTACGGTAGCCCGGAACTCATAATCCTCATAGAGCATTACGACAATATTATAGCTAATGTGTCAGGAATTAGTCCGGCAAATGGGAAAATCAATAGCCCTAGATCCTTTTACCTTTGAATTCAACCTTATTCTTGATTATTGCTAATTTTGTTGTCATTTTTAATTAGATAAATAAATTCCACTTATGCTCTATTAAAAATATTGCATCAGGAAATTGTCTAAGCTTATCATTAGCATTGTTAAAAGTTGTAGAAATAGGTTAGTTCCCTATGGGATTCGACTCCGGACTTGAACCGAATTATATTTGCAGCGACCGCTTAGTCCTTTTTACAAGGCATAGTTGGGCATGATCAATTGCCAGTGGACTGCTTGAGAATTTCTGGGCTGAGGCAATCAATACTGCTTGCTACCTGCTAAATAGATGCATGGTCAGACCCATTCTTGAGAAAACTCCCTATGAGTTACTTCGAGGAAGAAAACCCAACACCACTCACCTAAGAGCCTTTGGGTGCAAATATTTTGTACATAATAATGGAAAAGAAGCTCTAGGTAAGTTTGATGACATAAGTGATGAGGGAATTTTCTTGGGTTACTCTCCACATATTAAGGCCTATAAGGTTTTTAATAAAAGAACTATGTGTGTGGAAGAAAATATTCATGTTATTTTTGATAAATCTAACATTTTGGCTGAGAAAGGTCTGCAAGATAAAGATTTTGACATAGGATTCACTGGTGATGGAGATACAAATGAAGCTGATGAAGATGGATCTGAAAACCACAAGGAAATTAACAGTCAACATGAGGAACAAGAAGAAGAAAGAACTACTCTAACTGCTTACCAGACTAATGAAGCCACACCTATTGAACCTGCTCCTTTGGGTCACTCCTCGGGTGAATCTTCTTTGGGTATACAGATCAGACCATTGAAGCATCAAAGCTCACATTCTCTTGAGAATATCTCCAGGTCTTATCTAAGAAATATATGTGCACTCACAACATTCCTCTCACAGTTTGAACCTAAGACCATCAAAGAAGCTCTAAATGATCCAGACTAGATCATAGCCATGCAAGAGGAGCTAAATAAGTTTGAGAGAATTAAGGCCTGGCACCTGGTACAAAAATCCAAGAACAGAACTGTCATGTGTACAAGATAGGTGTTCAGAAACAAGATGGATGAACAAGGAAATATCACAAAAAATAAGGCCAGACTGGTAGTTCAGGGATACAATCAAGAGGTGGGCATTGACTATGATGAGATATTTGCACCTATAGCTAGAATAGAGGCTATAAGAATGCTGATAGTCTTTGCTACCCATATAGAGTCCACATGGAAGTGTTTGTCAAATAACCTCCTGGATTTGAAAGTAAAGAATTTCCTGACTACGTGTTCAAGCTGGATAAAGCTCTTTATGGACCGAAACAGGCTCCAAGAGCTTGGTTTAAAAGTCTCTCCAAATTGCTCTTAGCCAAAAACTTTGTAAAAGGAAATGTGGACAACACTCTATTTCTAAGGAGCAGAGGGAAGAATATTCTGATTGTGCAAGTGTATGTGGATGGCATTATCTTTGGGGCTACCAATGAAGCAATGTGCAAGGAATTTACTGAGATGATGGGAAATGAGTTTGAAATGAGCATGATGGGTGAATTGAACTTTTTTCTGGGGCTGCAAATCAAGCAAACACCTACTGGAACCATGATACATCAGCAGAAATATATCAAAGAACTGCTGAAGAAGTTCAACATGGATTCCTATAATACCATTGACATACCCATTGCAACTACAACAAATATGGACCTTGATGAAGAAAGAAAAGTGTGGAACAGAAACTATATAGAGATATGATTGGGTTACTGTTGTACCTCACAGCAAGCAGGCCTGATATAGTGTTTAGTGTGGGATTATGTGCAAGATTTCAGGCAAATCTCAAGGAATCTCACCTGAAGGCTGTCAAAAGGATACTAAGTTATCTTAAGGGGACCCCTGACCACTATCTATGGTATCCTAGAGGGTATAACTTTGATCTAGTTGGTTATGCTGAGGTTGACTATGCAGGTTTTCATGTTGACAGGAAAAGCACTTCAGGAATAGCTCATTTTCTAGGTTCTTGCCTGGTGTCTTGGGGAACCAAGAAGCAAAACTCAGTGGCCTTATCTACAACTGAGGCCGAATATGTGGCAGCAGCATCCTATTGTGCTCAGTTTCTATGGATAAGACAACAACTAAGGGACTATGGTATATTTTTTTATTGTGTTTCCATTTTTTGTGATAACACTAGTGCCATAGACATTGCTAAAAATACATGTCAGCACAAGAGAACCAAGCACATTGACACTAGACATCACTTTCTCAAAGACAATGTTGAAACGGGGAATATCCCAATTAACTTTTGTGAAACTGTAGATAAAATTATTGATATTTTTACTAAAGCTCTGAGTAGGGATCACTTTAAAAGGAATAGACTAGAAATAGGTCTAATCAACTCTTCCCACCAAGTTGAATCCCAATGATTGGCTAGAAAAGTCATAATAAGATTTAGATAATTAAGTACAATGTGTTTGATTCAGCTTTGTGCTTGTATTAAGCTCACACACTTGCTTAGACAATCTGGCTAATAACTGTGTTGCATGATACTAATATGAAGTTCTGAAGCTTTATTGCAGAAACAAATGAGGAGTTGCTAAGGAGTTGGTTCTTTGACTCAGGTACGTGCCATACTGTCTTAAGTCACTAGGACTTTATATCCTAAAATTATTGTTATACTCAGACTTCTAATTCCATTGGCATCACTTCCAACCGTCTTCTAGTCAAAGAGTAAGGGGAAATCCTAGTGCAATTAGAGGTCAATTACTCCTGAAATCCTAACAGTCAAAGTAACCATTATAAGAGTCCCGTTAGAACTCAAATTTGGTCAACTTCTATCTTCCAGTCAAATCAGGAGTAACGCCTTTAAAAGGCTCTTATGATTAGCTTCTCAAACCTCACTATTTCTCTCAAACCCTAATGAAGAATCAAAAGCAATTATCAAAAACTAATTCTCTCTTTCTCTTCTTCGAGTTTCTCATCTGATCACCATGCCTAAATCCAGTCAAACACCCTCTAAAGCTAAATCATCAACCAAGGCTAAAGCAAAACCCACAATCATGAAGCACAAATCGAAGAAAAATGCCAAGCCATCAAGAGAACCCACACCCACACCTATTCCTTCTCCTTTGATATCCTCTACTATACCCACATCATCATCCCATCTTCCTACTATTCATGTTGTTTCCATCATTCCTACCTCCAATGTATCCCCTCATCCAAAAACAATTACCTATGCACTTGAGCTTCCTGCGAAAAATACCTCTAAGTCAACAAATATCAAAGCCACTACAAGAAAATCTATCAAGAAAGTGCATGATGCTGCTACGTAGGGTGACACTATAGCCAAGGAATCTGTGGCTCGGGGGGAATCAGTTCCAGTCACTACTGATCAGGTACAATATCCTTCCTCCAAATTAGATATTTTGGTGTCTTCTATAGATGTTTCACCCCTAAATACTCTCATATCTACAAGTGAGAAGCCACAAACAGAGAAATTCGTTGTAGAAAAGGGTGCAGGGGATCTGGGGAAGGAAGTAGATACAATGGCTGTAGAGCCTGTGGTTGAGGGGGAAGGAAGTAAAGAACATGTGCAAAAACAGGCTTCTGATGGCCTTTCTTTTAGTTGGACTGAGGATGAGGAAGATGATGGGCGTGAAAAAGAAGAAGAAGTTATGAACAGTCATGAGACACATGATGCTCAAAACATAGCCAATGAAAAATAAAAGAGTGAGAATGAGGGAGCATCTCGAGATGAGAAGGAGAGTGAATAGAGGATAACACAGGTGAACAAGCTAATGATTCTGCAGAAGAAGAAAATCATAGTGAAGAAGAGGAGGTTTATGAAAGTGGGGGTGAGGATCAAGAGTAAGTGAGAGTGAAGGAGGTGATGAAGAGAGTGAGGAAGAAGAGGGGAATGTGAGTGAGGAATCTGAAGGTTGTATGACAATTGGAAACATTGTCATAGCCCCTTCAGAAGAAACTGGTGAAAAGACAAGGGCTCGAGAACATGGGTCTCTGTTAACTCCTTTCACTGTAGATGAAGAAGTTAGCAATGACGAAGATGATTTGCCACTATCTGGGGCAGGGAAGAAATCCAAGAAGACCTTTGTAAAAGCTACAAAGTCAGCAGTCTCAACAAGGAAAGGAGTGGTTCCTCCTACCATAACTCCTCTCACAAAGAGTAAAAGAAAGGTTGTTGATGCACAAAACATTAAGGAGTCTAGAAGTGCAAAGAAGCCAAAGAAGAAGGTTTCAATTATGGAACCTGTTGTTGAGGTGGATGGAGAAAATGAGTCTGACTCTGCCTTGCCAGCAAATTCTGCTACACCAAAGAAAAAGGTTACCAAAGTCACCAAACCTGCTACCTCTTCTGCAAGGGCCAATAGGGAAAAGACAAGAAAGAATGTGCCAGCTGCAGTTGATCGACTCACATAGTTCAGGAACAAAAAAATTCTAACTGGGAAGATTCTTGCGAAAACTGATGAGAAGGGGATGGCTCAACTGGTTGAAAAACTTGAGCTACAGGGGTGGAAGCACATGTTTGTCAAAGCTTTCCCCTCAGTATATGTTCCTATTGTGGTGAAGTTCTATGCAAATTTCACATTTGATGGGAAGGTAGTCAAGAGTAAGGTAGGGGGCTTTGACATGGAGTTTGATGCTGAGGAGCTGGGAATGCTTCTGAATATCTCTTCCTTGGGATTTGATAATTACTTGAAGAAGAAGTGGCCAGCCATAGACAATGATGTTGACATTGGCATTGTGGTCACCAGGAAGTTCTCCCAAAAGTTTGAACTAGATGCTCCCTAGAAAGTGTACAAGACTGATATGACTCTCTTCCACAAATTATGATTAATTTTGTCAATTCCTACATTCTTCAGAGGTCTGAGAGAAAGCATGAAGCTACTCTACTAGACATGCTTGTGATGGAGCTGCTTGACATTGGTAGACCTATCAATTTTCCTAGCCTGATGATTTAGAACATGGCAAGAGCTGAAGATATTTCCAAACCCAAGCATGCTATGCCATATGGTTTCATATTAACTGAGTTATTTGACAAGCTCAACATTGCCTTACCTGAGCTTAAGTTTGGAAACCAAAATCACGTTTTGGATGATGTTACCCTTAAGCAGTATGGGTATGAGGATATAAAGGCTAGAGGACCCACGGGGACTGTTATTCTACTTGGGAGCAGTAGGGTTGCAGAGCTCAGCAAGAGGTTGGAGTTGGTTGTTGAAGAGAATGCCAATCTTCATGAAGACAATAATGAGCTGATAAAGGAAACAAAGCAACTCAGGGAAGAGCTCAGAAGAGATAAGTAGGATCATGCTCAATAGATTGCCACCCTTGTGAAAGCTTTGACCCCCTCTACTTCTCATCCATGAACTTGTTCCTTCCTACTGTCCTTAGTTCTTTTTCTATTCCAGTGATGCCTTATCTTTTGTTCCTTTTGTCTTTATCTGAGTAGTTTGCAGTATGCTTAGTTAATTTTGTTCTAATGATGAAGACAAGGCCATGGGCTTCTTTTGGCACTACTTAATGTCTCATATTGCTCTGTTTTATTGCTTTGTACTATATTGGATCATCAACCTAGTCTATTTTCCTTTTCTTAAGCTTGTGTTGTAGCTTGTTTGGCCTTAAATCTTACATTATCTGTGCCTAATGTCTAAATATTTTTTTGTGTGTTTTTGATGATGCCAAAAAGGGGAAGATAAGGTTGGAAGGTTGTGGGTTGTGAACATACATGTCTGTCAAAAGTAGTTGTTGTGATTATCTGGTGCTTTGATGTGATTACTTGGTTTTACTATGTACAAAGTTTGTCATCATAAAAAAAGAGAAATTTGTTGAGTATTGAAGTTTTGATGATTAACAAAGTATGACTAAATGTTCAAAGAACCAGGTCTTCAACATAGCTGCTTAACTGTTCTGAAGAACCAGCTCCTCAGGAGAAAGAATCAGCTCCTCATTAGTGATACTTGCACGTCTGTACAAGACAGTAACTTTATCTCAAAGTTACCTAGGTCCGATTTTGATGGAAGATGGCTGCTATAAGTGATAATGGTCGTTGCTCAAGAAGATACGGATAATTCAGTCAGAGACAAAAGTCACAAAGCTTGTGAAATCCTTGGAACAATAGTAGTCCTATCAAAGAGGAATCCGATTATGAATAGGACTCCAAGAAGATCTCAGGTTGTGCTTTAAATAAGATCGACTTTGGACTTTTGAACTATCCTTTTACACATCAACTAAAGAGTCATAAGTCGTTTACTTGTATTGAGTACTTGCCTTGTATTCTTCCTGAGTCAGTCTAGTGAATGTGTTTTAGGAAATTGAGTTGTAATCAAGTGTCATAAACAATTAGTGAGTTGGAGTGAGTATTTTGCTTTACAAGTTAGAGTAACTTGTGAATCAAATAGGAGTAGTAAGAGTACTGGAGAGTATTTAATTACAGTCTTGTAATTGATACATTTTGGCTCATTATTCTAGTGGAGTTGGAGTTGAAAATCCTACGTGGTAGGTCATAGTTTTTGCACCTTTTGAACCGGGTGATTTTTCACGTAAAAATCGTTGTGTTTATTTTTTTGCTTGTTTACTTTACGCTTAAGGAACACGGAAAAGAATCAAGTTCTTTAATAATCCATATGGCCACTCAAACTAACACTAATTATTCCCTTGAGAAAATTATCGACTTTACCAAAAACAGGTAAATATATAACCCCATGCACATGGCAGAGCTACCTTTCGGTTAGATGAATATAATCCTCTTGCTTTTTATGTGCTTGTTTCTTTATATTTTAAATTCTTTAGTAAATATTCTGGCAAAATCATTCCAAATGAAATAATAATTGCATGGGAGAATAAGAAAAAACCTATAACACTATAATGAGTCTAATGATTACACTGAAGAAGATCTTTTGTTGGGGGACGTGAACATCGAAAGACCTTGCTAGCTGACTTGTTTTAAATCAAGCCGCCTGACTTGTTTTAAATCAAGCCGCCCTTTTTGTCTGCCTAATTTTTGCATGACAAACAAGATTTTTCTAAATGCATTTATCCACATATATACATGGAAGAAAGAATCAAGAATATAATAGTGCTTCTTGCCGACCGGTTTTATTTTTTTATTTTATTTTTTGTGGGTTTCAAAAACAGCAGTATACACATGAGGGCTGCTAATACATCAAAAGGGTAATGGCTTTTTTCCTTTAACTCATTGTACATTTTGATATGACTTCTTCAACATTTTGAGTATTACACTTACCTCCATTTTAACTTAAAGAAAAGTGAAAAGTTTCGAGTTAGTTGATTGGCCGAATAATCTAAGTTGATTGGTCAAATACTCTAAGTTAATGTATAATTTTTTGGCATCCTTTTGTATTCCCCATATATGGGTTGCTCTGATGGTAAACACCCTTCACTTCCAACCAAGAGGTTGTGAGTTCGAGTCACCCCAAGAGCAAGGTGGGGAGTTCTTGGAGGGAAGGATGCTGAGGGTCTATTGGAAACAGCCTCTCTACCCCAGGGTAGGGGTAAGGTCTGCGTACACACTACCCTCCCCAGACCCCACTAGTGGGATTATACTGGGTTGTTGTTGTTGTTGTTGT
>AWOL01S0021788.1:2892-14494 GCA_000715115.1 Nicotiana otophora | reverse complement strand
AATTGATTTAATGATTCTCTAACGTTGGCTTGCCTAGCAAGTGAAATGTTAGGCGTCATCACGGTCCCGTCGGTGGGAAATTTTGGGTCGTGACAGTTGGTATCAGAGCACTAGGTTGCCTGGGTCTCACGATTCACGAGCAAGCTTAGTAGAGTCTGGAGGATCGATACGGAGACGTCTATGCTTATCTTCCAGAGGCTATGAAGTTTAGGAACAAGTTTCACTTATATTCTTCTCTGTCGAGCGAATGTGCATTCTCAATACTGATTGAACTCTTCTACTCTCATTCTCTCGCAGATAGTGAGAACACGTACCGCTTCCTCAGCTGAGCAGCAGCCAGATCCTCCAGTGACAACTCCTACGTGGGGCAGAGGTCGAGGCCGTGCTAGAGGCCGAGGCAGGGACAGGGCTCAGCCTAGGGCCCGAGCAGCAGGCCCAGCAGTGAAGCCTCAAATAGAGCTTGACGAGGAGGTTCCAGCCCAGACTGTTCCTACCGGGCTAGCTCAGGTTCTGGAGGGGTTCATTGCCACCCCGGTACTTCAGAACGCTTTGGTCCGTTTTGTGGGCCTTATAGAGAGTGTGGCTCCAGCAGCTCATCCAGTCGGATTAGTTCAGCTGGTTATTACGGCACAAGTCCGAGATGGGTCAGCTATGTCTTCTCAGGCTTTATGGAGATTGGACAGGTTTATCAAGTTCTTTCCTGTTCACTTCAGTGGTGCTCCTTCAGAGGATCCCCAGGAGTATCTTGATAGCTTTCATGAGGTTCTACGAAACATGGGTATAGTGGAGACCAATGGGGTCGATTTTGCTACATTTCAAATGGCTAGTTCCGCCAAGAAATAGTGGAGAGATTACTTGTTGACCAGACCAGCTGGGTCGCCTGCTCTTACTTGGGACCAGTTCTCTCAGCTCTTCATAGAGAAGTTTCTACCTATCACATTGAAAGAGGAGCGTTACCGTCAGTTTGAGTGTCTCCAGCAGGGCAGAATGATTGATACTCAGTATGAGACCCGTTTTGTAGATTTGGCCCATCATGCCATTCTTTTGCTTCCCACCGAGAGAGATAGGGTGAGAAGGTTTATTGATGGACATGCTCAGCCTATCAGATTGTAGATGGCTAAGGAGACTGGGAGTGAGATTTCTTTTCAAGCGACTGCTAATATCGCCAGACGAGTCGAAATGGTTCTTACTTAGAGAGGTCAGGGGTCTGACAAAAGACCTCGTTATTCCGGTGAGTTCAGCGGTGCCTCATCTAGAAGCAGGAGTACTTTTGGTAGAGGATCCTCCTAGGCGGTTTCATTCAGCGCTCCAGGCATCCCACGGTGCCTCAGGTGGTCATGGCCCTTAGATGTATTATTCCGACCAGCTAGCCTACAGTGCACCACCAGCTCCTATTAGTGCACCTCCATACCAAAATTATCAGGGTGGTTATTCAGGCCGACAGGGTTAGTTTAGGGTCAGGTGTCACAACAGCCGAGGTTATGTTATACTTGTGGTAATCCGAGGTACATTTCTAGATTTTTCCCTCGGACAACGGGCATCTCACAGCATCAGAGTTCTCGTGCCATGGTTCTAGCACCAGTTGCTGCACCACCTGCTCAGCTAGCCAGAGTCAGGGGTCAGGCAGCCAGAGGTAGAGGTCAGACTGTTAGAGGTGGAGGTCAGGCCGTTAGAGGTGGAGACCAGTTAGTTAGAGGCCGTCCCAGGGACATAATTCAGGGTGGTGGGGCCCAGCCCCGGTGTTATGCTTTCCCAGCTAGGCCTGAGGCTGAGTCATCTGATGCTGTTATCACAGGTACTATTTCAGTTTGCAGTAGGGATGCTTCAGTTCTATTTGATCCAGGATCTACTTACTCTTATGTGTCATCCTATTTTGCTTCCTATTTATTTGTGCCCCGTGATTCTTTGAGTGTTCCTGTATATGTTTCTACACCAGTGGGAGATGCTATTGTTGTGGATCGTGTTTATCGTTCGTGTGTGGTAACCATTGGGATTATTGAGACTCGTGTAGATCTTGTACTTCTTGACATGGTTGATTTTGATGTCATACTGGGTATGGATTGGTTGTCCCCTTATCATGCTATATTAGATTGTCACGCCAAGACGATGACCTTAGCCTTGTAGGGGTTGCCTCGATTAGAGTGGAGAGCGAATCTTGGTCATTCTACCAGCAGGGTTATTTTTTATGTAAAGGCCCGGCATATGGTCAAGAAGGGGTGTCTAGCTTATTTGGCTTATGTCCGCGATTCTAGTGCAGAGGTTCCTTCCATGGATTCGGTGCCGGTTGTTCGTGAATTTCCAGAGGTGTTTCCTGCAGTCCTGTCGGGGATGCCACCCGATAGGGAAATTGATTTCTGCATTGATTTGGCTCTGGGAACTCAACCCATTTCCATTCCTCCATACCGCATGGCCCCGCCAGAGTTGAAAGAATTGAAGGAGTCAGTTGTAAGATTTGCTTGATAAGGTCTTCATTAGACCTAGTGTCTCGCCATGGGGTGCACCTATGTTGTTGGTGAAGAAGAAAAATAGATCGATGGAGATGTGTATAGATTATCGGCAGTTGAACAAGGCCACTATAAAAACAAAATATTCGCTGCCAAGAATTGATGACTTATTTGATCATCAGGGTGCCAAGGTATTTTTGAAGATCGATTTGAGGTCTGGTTATCATTAGTTGAAGATTAGGGCATCTGATGTTCCTAAAATAGCTTTTCGAACTCGGTATGGGCATTACGAATTCCTAGTGATGTCATTTGGGTTGACAAATGCCCCAGCAACATTCATGGATTTGATGAACCGTGTGTTCAAACCCTACTTGGATTCCTTTGTTATTGTGTTTATTGATGATATCTTAATCTACTCCCACAGTCGAGAGGAGTATGAGCAGCACCTTCGGATCGTTCTTCAGACTCTGAAAGACAGGAAGTTATATGCTAAGTTCTCAAAATGCGAGTTTTGGTTGAATTCAGTTGCTTTCTTGGGTCACGTTGTATCAGCAGAGGGTATTCAAGTGGATCCTAAGAAGATTGAGGCATTTTAGAACTGGCCTAGACCCACATCAGCTACAGAGATTCGTAGTTTCCTGGGTTTGGAGGGATATTACCGTCGATTTGTGGAGGGGTTTTCATCCATAGCAGCCTCGTTGACCAGATTGACCCAGAAGGGTGCCCCGTTCAGGTGGTCAGACGAGTGTGAAGAGAGCTTTCAGAAGCTCAAGACTGCTTTGACCATGGCACCGGTATTGGTGTTACCTACAGGTTCAGGATCTTATACAGTATATTATGACGTATCTCGTATTGGTCTGGGTGTGGTATTGATGCAGGGTGGCAAGGTTATTGCATATTCTTCGTGGCAGCTGAAGGTTCACGAGAAGAATTACCCTGTTCATGATCTAGAGTTGGCAGCCATTGTTCACGTGCTGAAGATTTGGAGGCACTATCTTTACGGTGTGCCATGTGAGGTATTCACCGATCATCGGAGCTTGCAGTATTTGTTCAAGCAGAAGGAACTCAATTTGAGGCAGCGAAGGTGGCTCGAGCTATTGAAAGGCTATGATATCACCATATTGTATCATCCCGGGAAGGCCAATGTGGTGGCCGATGCTTTGAGTAGAAAGTCAGTCAGTATGGGTAGCCTTGCATATATTCCAGTTAGCGAAAGACCGCTTGCATGGGATGTTCAGGCCTTGGCCAACTAGTTCGCGAGGTTAGATATTTTTGAGCCCAGTCGTATTCTAGGTTGTACAGTTGCTCGGTCTTCTTTGTTTGAGCGCATCAGAGATCAGCAGGATGACGATCCTCATTTACTTGTCCTTAGAGACACAGGGCGGCATGATGGTGCCAAGCAGGTTACTGTTGGAGAGGACGGAGTTTTGAGGATGCAGGGTCGTATCTGTGTGCCTAATGTGGATGGACTTTGTGAGTTGATCCTTGAGGAGTACCACAGTTCCCGGTATTCTATTCATCCGGGTGCCGCCAAGATGTATCAGGACGTGAAGCAGCATTATTGGTGGAGGCGAATGAAGAAGGGCATAGTTGCCTATGTAGCTCGGTGCCTAAATTGCCAACGGGTAAAGTGTGAGCATCAGAGACTTGGTGGTGTACTTCAGAGGTTAGATATTCCTGAGTGGAAGTGGGAGCATATCACTATGGATTTTGTTGTTGGACTCCCACGGACTCAGAGGAAGTTCGATGCAATTTGGGTTATTGTGGACAGGCTGACTAAGTCAGCACACTTCATTCATATGGCAGTTACATATTCCTCGAAGCGGTTAGCAGAGATTTATATTTGGGAGATCATCCGTCTTCACGGTGTGCTCGTGCCTATCATTTCTAATCGAGGTACGCAGTTTACCTCGCACTTTTGGAGGGCAGTACAGTGTGAGTTAGGTACGCGGGTTGAGTTGAGCACAACATTCTATCCAAAGACGGACGGGCAGTCCGAGCGTACTATTCAGATCTTGGAGAATATGCTCCGCGCTTGTGTCATAGACTTTGGAGGTTCTTGGGATCAGTTCTTGCCCCTTGCAGAGTTCGCCTACAGCAACAGTTACCAGTCGAACATTCAGATGGCTCCTTATGAGGCATTATATGGTAGGCGGTGTCGGTCGCCAGTTGGGTGATTCGAGCCGGGAGAGGCTCGGTTGTTGGGCACGGACTTAGTACAGGATGCCTTGGATAAGGTCAAGATTATTCAGGATCGACTCCGCACAGCTCAGTCCAGGCAGAAGCATTATGCCGACCGTAGAGTTCGTGATGTTGCATTCCTGGTCGGAGAGAGAGTGCTACTTCGGGCATCACCCATAAAGGGTGTAATGAGGTTCGGAAAGAAGGGCAAGTTGAGCCCTAGGAATATCGGACCTTTTGAGATTCTAGAAAGAGTGGGAGAGGTAGCTTGCAGGCTTGCGTTGCCACCTAGTTTAGTAGTTATTCACCCGATATTCCATGTATCCATGCTTTAAAAGTATTACGGTGATCTGTCCTATGTGTTAGATTTCAGCTCTGTCCAGTTGGACAAGGATTTGACTTACGAGGAGGAGCCAGTGGCAATTCTAGCCCAGCAAGTTCGCCAGTTGAGATCAAAGAGTTGCCCTTTAGTTCGAGTGCACTGGAGAGGTCAGCCTATTGAGGCAGCTACTTCGGAGTCCGAGTCCGATATGCGGATTAGATATCCCCACCTTTTCACCAGCCCAAGTACTTTTCTATGTCCGTTCGAGGACGAACGGTTATTTTAGAGGTGGAGAATGTGATGACCCATAAGGTCATCCTATGTTTTAGAACTCAAATCTGCGCTCTTAAGCCATAAAAATCTCATTTTATCCTCCTCGATTTGCGTGCGCAGTCCGGGCATGTTTTCGGAAAGTTTTTATGTTAACAATTGATGAAAATAAGAATCTATGCCTTAAAGGTTGATTTTAGTTGACTTCGGTCAATATGTTTTGGTAAACGGGCCCGGATCCATATTTTGACGGTCCCGATGAGTCCGTATTGAATTATGGGACATGGACGTATGCCCGGAATCGAATTCGGAGGTCCCTAGCTCAAGTTATGAATTTTCGATGAAAAGTAAAAGTCTGAATATTAATTATTTTCAAGAATTGATTGATTTTTGACATTGTTAGTGTCGGGTCCGTATTCTGGTCCGGAGCCCGGTATAGGTTCATTATGATATTTAAGACTTGTCTGTGAAATTTGGTTAGAAACGGAGTTGATTTGACGTGATTCAGACGTCCAGTTGAGAAGATATGAATTTTAAAGTGTTCTTGAGAATTTCATTTGATTTGGTGCTAAATTCGTAGTTCTAGGTGTTAATCTGGCGATTTGATCACGCACGCAAGTTCGTATGATATTTTTAGACATGTGTGCATGTTTGGTTTGGAGCCCCGAGGGCTCGGGTGAATTTCGGATAGGCCACGAGATGTTTTGAACTTAGAAAATTTTGCTGGCATTACTGAACCTGTTGCAGGCCTTTGATCTCGCAATTCCGAGATCAGGCATCGCAAATGCAAACATAACAGGGTTCGCAATTGTGAAGCTTTCATCGCAATTGCGATCAGAAGCTTGGGCCAGCAGTTCTCGTATTTGCGAGGTTACCTTCGCAATTTTGAAGGGAGTCTAGGAAGGGGCAAGTTCGCAAATGCGAACATCTACTCGCATTTGCGAGTTTCAGTGGTCGCAGATGCAACATTTTCCTCGTATTTGTGAAGGCAGCGGGATTGTGAAGGGCATCGCAATTGCAATTGTTCCTTCGCATTTGCGAAGCTCATGTCGCAATTGCGACACCTGCAGCTGAATAAAAGGGACTTAGACGGAATGTTTCATTCATTCTTCATATTTTCAAAACCCTAAACCTTAAGAGGCGAGTTTTCAAAGACCAAATCTTCCCAAAATCATAGGTAAGTGATTCCTAACACTTTTCTTTTAATCTTATAACAAAATTTCAACCTAGAAACCAGAATGTTTATGGTGAAATTAAGATTTTTGGGTAGAACTTAGGAATTTCGAAATTTGAGGATTTAGACCTCAATTTGAGGTCGGATTCCAAAACTAATTACATATTCGGGCTCAGGGGTGAATGTGTGAAAGGATTTTGGTCCGAACCTAGGGTTTTGATCAACCGGGCCCGGGGTTGATTTTTCAACCTTTTGGAGGCAAATTTGGGAAATTTAATTTATGAAATATAATTGATTCCTTTAGCAATATTTGATGTTATTGAGTCATTTTTGAGTAGATACGAGTGGTTTGGAGGTAAATTCCAAAGGAAAAGCTGTGATTAAGAATTATGTGGTGTTCGGAGCAAGGTAAGTAGCGTGTCTAACTTTGGCTTGAGGGAATAGGTATTATGTGTTTATTTGCAACGTGTTTAGTTGTTAAATACGATGTATAGGTGAGGTGAATAGCATCTATGCGTCGTTGTCGAGTCATAGCATGCGAGAGAAATTCTATTCTTGTCTATTTTGTAGTCTTAAATTCTACTATCCATGCTTAGCGGGTTATTTGAAATGTTGGGTGACTTATATCTGGTTTCACTGAGATTTGATAACCTTCGAATATTGATTCAAGGTTGAGGTTACATTGTGATATTAATTATGGGTAAAATACTGATTTGTTTTTGACACTCCTATCTATCCGTTTTTATTGATTCCATGATTTGTGAGGAGGAGTGTGAAGCACGAAAGGTGATACCGTGCATGCATTATTTATATTGTGAGGAAGAGTGTAAAGCACAAAGGGTGATGCCGTGTATATTATGAGAGGTTTAATGTACGAAGGGTGATGCCGCGCCGTTCTATTTATTTATTTATTTGATGAGGTTGAGAGTAAAAGCACGAAGTGTGATGCCGTGCCGTTCTATTTATTTATTTGGTGAGGTTGAGAGTAAAAGCACGAAGGGTGATGCCGTGCCGTTCTATTTATTTATTTGGTGAGGTTGAGAGTAAAAGCACGAAGGGTGATGCCGTGCAGATTTCCTTTGTTGTTTTATTTACTCAATTTGTTTAAGGATTTTCGGTTTCATTCTGTCTTTTCATTATTCTCACTCTTTATGTTGTATTCCCCTACTATATGTTCCCTTCCCACTATTTCTGCGTTATTCTTTTATTTACTGTTATTTCCACTAGCATGATTATACTGTTCAGGTTATATGTGGGTGTCTTTCCTAGCCTCGTTACTACTTCGCCGAGGTTAGGCTCGACACTTACCAGTACATGGGGTCGGTTGTACTGATGCTGCACTCTGCACTTTTTGTGCATATTTTGATACCAGCTCGGGTTGATCGAGATTTTTTGCTATTGGTCCACTGTCCGGAGACTCAAGGTAGATCTATCGGCGTTCACAGACCTTGAAGTCTCCGTCTATCTTTTCTGTTTTACTGTTTCTTTCATTCACATAGTTGTATTTCTTTCAGATTATTACTTGTAGTAAATTCTAGAATGCTCGTGAATTGTGACTCCATGTCCGGGTGGTAGTAATTAATACAGTTTTATAATATTTCGCACTTATTATATTTCATCTTAGTTAATTATTGAATGGAAATAAGGAATTGGTTTAATGATTCTCTAACGTTGGCTTGCCTAGCAAGTGAAATGTTAGATGCCATCACGGTCCCGTCGGTGGGAAATTTTGGGTCGTGACAGTTGGTATCAGAGCACTAGGTTGCCTAGGTCTCGCGATTCACGAGCAAGCTTAGTAGAGTCTGGAGGATTGGTATGGAAACATATGTGCTTATCTTCCGGAGACTATGAAGTTTAGGAATAAGTTTCACTTCTATTCTTCTCTGTCCAGAGGCTATGTGCAAATTCGGATCCTTAGGCCATGAAATGGTGTCCTTGGCCATGAATATGGTGCCTTTAGACTATGACGACTTTGGATAATTTGGCGATTTTTCAGCCCATTCAATGCAGTATGAGGCAATCTTTCAGCCGATGCGGATGCAGTATGAGGCGATCTTTCAGCCATTCAGGGCAGTATGTGGCGATCTTTTAACCATGCAATGCAGTATGAGGCGATCTTTTAACCATGAGGTGATCTTTCACCATACAATTAGGGTTGGGCATATATCGAGTAAAATCGATAACCCGAACCGTTAATTATTTATTGGTTTAACGGTATTGGGTTATTGGGTTAATGGTTCGGTAATGGTTTAGAATGTTTTCACTATTGGGTTATCGGTTCGAGCCTCGGTTTGGCAATTCTGTTATTGGGTTAACCGATAACCCAATAAGAATTAACGAAATTACTACTTTACCCTTAAGTATATACATATGCAGATATGCTAGGGCTTCATTCTTTCTTATTCTTTCTCGGCCTCAGCTGCATTCTTCAGAGTTTAGACTCTTCACTCTGCAATTGCTTCACAGTTCACATTTCTCAGTCGTATTCTTCAGCTTCATCTACATTCTTCATGTAAGTTTTTAGTTGCTTTATCTTCATTGTCTACATGAAACTCATTTAACAATTTCTAGTCAAGTTTAAGTTGGTCTTCCACGTTAAGCACTCCTAGTGGTATGCAAAGGAGTTGTGATGATATGATAATTGTCTATGCTGCTCCAACTAAGTCTTGTACTAGGAAATCGTAGAATCAGCTTTAAGAATGAAAACCTTCTGAGAATATTAATTGTAAAATCACAGAGAAAGTAGGTGTAGGATAAAACCAGTATGTATTTTGTTCAGTTGCCTTATGTCTAGATTCTTTTAATTCGTTGTTTAAGATTTTGTCATGAAAATAGAACCTTACTGGTAGTGCATTCACCGATCAAAAGAAGTTACTGGTACTGCATTGTGCAGTCAGTAGTAACACATTTGATTAGTTACATTTGGTGCTCAACTTCTTGAGTAACTCTTAAGAACATTGAGTTTTTAAGCTCAAATATGTGCATGTACCTTCAATTTGACAAATGATAAATAATTTTTATTGCTCAGGATCGGGAGGTTTTACTTGTGATTGCATTGGAATAACCATGCATTACATTGCTCTTTTCTTTTTCTTGTATTCCAAAGATCTGTTAACTAATGTGTCAACTCTTTTCAAGCTTTCAATTTGTTTTTTAAGATTTTATTGCCTCGCTGCTTGATTTCTTTTAAATTCAAACTCACAGTGACACAAACGCATAGCTGAAAATGTCATAATTGATAAGGTGATTGGTGAAAGTGGAGCTTCTAATTCAAATGCGACAGCACAATCTCAATTAGTTCAATCAACATTAAGGAGACAAAGAAAAAAGAGGTCTCCTGCATGGGATCATTTTGACCAAATTACTGATTCGGGAGGAAATCAAAAGGGTGTCTGTAAACATTGCAAAAGAGAATATTTTGCTGATACTAAAGATAATGGTACGAAATCACTGCTTACACATATGACCAATTGTAAAAAAAATACCTTTAGTTGCAAAAAGTCAATCAAAATTAGCCTTTCAACCTGTTCCGGGGGTAATAAGGGTGATATAGCTGTTGTTCCTTAGAAATTTGATCAAGAACAATGTAGGAAGGCTTTGTGTCATATGGTGATCATTGACGAACGTCCTTTCAGCTTTGTTGAAAAGGAAGGTTTTATGAATTTTATGAAAGTTGCACAACCTTTTTTTCGAATTCCTTCACGTAGAACTGTGACTCGTGACTGTTTTGATCTTTTCAATGAGGAAAAACGTAAGTTGGTGAAGCTTTTTAAAGATCAGAGAGTTTGCCTTACCACTGATACTTGGACTTCCTTACAACGAATAAATTATATGTGTATTACTGTTCATTGGATTGATAGTGAATGGAAAATGCATAAAAGAATTATCAATTTTTGTCCAATTTCTAGTCATAGGGGTGAAGATATGGCAAATAGTATTGTCAATTATTTGAAAGAGTGGAGGTTACAAAAGATTTTTACTGTCACAGTTAATAATGCTAGTTCAAATGATGTGACGGTGAAGGAGCTTTCTAAGAAGTTAACTAAATGGGGGGACCAATTCCATGAATGGTAAGCACCTTCACGTGAGGTGTATGGCTCATATTATGAATCTTGTTGTTCAGGATGGTATAAAATATCAATTGTGTCTACTGAACGTATTAGGCAAGCAGTGAGATATATCAGACAGTCTCCTGCTAGGTGGAAAAAGTTTCAGGAATGTTGTGATGAAGGAAATCTAGTTAGGAAATCTTTATGTTTGGATGTTCCTACAAGGTGGAATTCTACATACTTGATGTTGAACAGGGCTATTGAATATGAGAGTGCAATTTTAGAATATGCTGATTATGATATTGGCTTGTCACATCATCTTGAGTTTGTTTATATTGTGGATGGAAGTCCTGCATGTACACTTTTGAGTAGTGATTGGGAGGATGTAAATAAATTGACAAATTTTCTTGAAATCTTTTATAAGCTTACTTTAAAGGTATCTGGCTCACTTTATGTTACATCAAATTATCATTTTCTTGAAATTTGTGAAGTTGTTGTTTACTTACAATAATTGATATTAAATGAAGATATTCTTTTGGGTTCAATGGCAAAGAAGATGAAGGAGAAATTTGATAAGTATTGGGGTGATCCAGAAAAAATGAACAAGATGATTTTCATTTCATATGTTTTGGATCCTCGGTACAAGTTTGATTTTGTTAGTTTTGCACTTGTGAAGATGTTTGAATAAAAATGGCCAATTATCACGAAGGCAGTGCATACATACATGACTTCATTGTTTGATGAGTATGTAAAGTCTCATTCAAAAGATAAAGGTTGTCGTCCTTCTTCATGTTTATCCAACTCTTCATTGGACACAATGGAAACTTCTACTTCATCGCTTTTAGCGAATACTATTAGTGTCCAAAGCGGAGGAGCTTTTGGTTCTTTCTTTGAAGAATTAAAAAGACATAAAGCTGGGATTGGAGGTTCAGATTCTAAATCAGAATTGGAAAAATATCTTACAAAAGAAGTTGAAAATGAAATAGCAGACTCTAATATATTGCTTTGGTGGAAAGTAAACTCACCTAGATTCCCCATTCTTGCTGAGATGGCTCAGGATATGTTATCTATTCCTATTTCAAGTGTTGCATCCGAATGTGCATTTAGCACTGGAGGGCGTATTCTTGATTCATTTAGGAGTTCATTGACTCCTAAATTGGTG
>AWOL01S0021787.1:119731-176313 GCA_000715115.1 Nicotiana otophora | reverse complement strand
GGGGGGGGGTTTCCTGTGGGGAGGGGAGACAAAAAATAGAATTTTTTAGGGGCTTCATGTGCTTTTTTTGTGTATAAACACGTAAGTGCTATTTGGTCAAAAGCAGTGTGTCTTAGACACACTTTTAAAAGGTTGAATGTGTAAAAGGTTTCCCGTAAAGAAGAGGTGTGTAACAGGAATTTCGCCGCAAAGTTGATAGGTAAACTATTTATTTTGTCATAAATAAACATGTGGAGCTACGTGAATGACATGTTTAAATGAGTAATGGGTATTATTTATAAAAATTAGAAGTTGAATTCATGTGGCTAAATATGAAATTTGGACAGCAGAATATAATGTGACAAATCTTCAACTGAAAGCTGGCAGATGAGGAAGCCCATTTGCGGTTGCTGCTCGCCGCATCTAAGTGTCAACTTCAGCATCATTGAACAGAAAAAAAAAATAGTACAATAATTTAGGGGATAGTAGGGCATATAAGGTACTGATCCCTCCATTTATGTTATTAGTATTACTCTATACAAAAAAGTAGTACAATAATTTAGTGTGCAAGAAGAAATGATGATGTTTCACTAGTTTTTCTTTTTGTTTCTTAAGTGGTGTTTGGAAATCGCATTGGAGCTTTGATTAATTCGGATACGTACGGTATACGATTCAAAGATTGAATTCAAGCCCTCTGATTAAACGTGAAATAATCATACACATCCCAACACAACACTTGATTAAGGTGTTTGACTAGTTAAAGACCAAGTTCATTGATAACCTAATGGTATAGAAAGTACACAACACTTGATTTTTTTATACCGTGATTTTTTCATATGACTTTTAAAAAAAGTTGAATTGGCAATATTATTGTGTCTTATAATATATTTACATAATCTCTAAATTTGTATTTTTTTTTATTGAAAAGATGTAAAGATTCTAGATCCGAATATACAGTCAAATTGACTCGTTTGACTTACGAAATTCGTAAAATACCACACAAATTGAGACGGTGAAATATTAGTGATGATGGAAGGAAACATTTGAAAAGAAAAAAGAATCACATGAAGGTTAAAACATGAATTATATAATGAATTAAAATTCTTGAAAATTGTATCGAAATATAAGTTAAACATATCAAATTTAAAAGGTCTCATATAAATTAAAACGAATATAGTAAATTGTGGTAGAATATGTTCATACCATGAAACCGAGTTTACCCCTAAACCTGTGAGTCCACAACGATACAATTTTGAATAATAAACAATAGCCATTCATTAAAGAAATTGATCACATATATAGCTTATGAACCTTGACTTGGTAATAGTCCATATAATTTTTGTTTCACCTAAAACAATAAAAAACACCTTTGTAAAACAAAATATGTTATAATCAAATGATTAGTGTAGTTGTCAAGTCGCCGCGTTCCTATCGTGCGCGCATTTGTTTTAATAAGTTAGATACTAATACTTACCAACTATAAACATATGTTCTAAGCAGAACCTGCTAACCTAAACTTGTGAGTTATTCGAACAAAGTACACATTAGTAATTAAAAAAAATTTGGAGTCTATATACAGGCTAAGTTATGAGGATCTCTTAATAGTGTGAGGGCTTTTGAAGAAAATTATGCCGGCTTGGTTCAAAACGGATAATATCACACAATGTTAAGAGTATTTTTGGGTTGGCTTCGCCCAATTGATATCAGAGCCCATATTCGACGGGACGAGTATGGTGATGGCTGAGTAATGGTGTGGGACTCGGTTGCCATAAATACTTTGACGATATGAATATCACACAATAAACCTCTAAAAGAGACCCGTGGATCGTGATAATAGACACGTGAAACTTAGTTCAATTGAGATATTTATTGAAGACCCAACGAAACTGAAAACAAAACTGTAATTATTGGTAGACAAGTCATTGAGTAGAGATAGATCCCAAAACTGTTGAGTCACAAACATGTATGGTACGTGGAAGATTAAGGTGGAAACCAACTTGAAACATATAAAAAGATAAGATAAAACAATAGAAGCATAACAAAGAATTGCAGATCAAGAATGATAGGCTTCGTAACTACCTTGCGTATATTGAAGGATAAGATGGGAAAACTGGCTGTTTCATGACAATGATGACAATATGCTTTACTAATTTGTTAGTATTATGTGAGAGTGTAGCATTAATATTAGTGATGACAGAGTCAAGATTTTTACTAAACAAGATTAAAATATAAAGAAGTATCCTAATAAAGAAGTTAAAGGGTGTCAATATGTTGTATATATACATAAAAAAATTATCTCGCTACAAAGTGTAATTTTCAACGAAGAGGTATCTTTTGGTACCCTTGAGTACATGTGGCTATGCCATTCTAGGTTGAGGGTATATGATATTGTCTTCGGATATGACTTTGGATGAGCTAGTTTTTGAGCTGAATTGGTTAGACCAAAAATCATATCATACGTTATTAAAGTCAGACTCATCTATATTCGTGATTTATCCAATATTGGGCCCTCATTTCTTATGTATATTCATGCTCAAGATGCCAGCCTTGGGCGTGCAGAGAGTTTTTTTAGAGTGTTACATTGATTGAGGATACTTATATTGTCTCATCATATGACTTTGATGTGGATCCAGAATTTAAATTTTATGAGTTCGGATTCACAATTCTACCATATTTTATCTGATTTAATCCGTTCATTATTTATAGATATTAATGATTGTTTGAGAAAAAAATATAAGGTATGAGCGGAAATTATAAATTCAGATGAACTCATAGCCTCTACACTAGAAGCGAAGTCCATTTTCTTCAACCATAATACAATTAATGCATGGTTTGTTATCAGGGGCGGATCTACGTATAAGGAACGAGGTTGTACGTCACCCGTAAGCTTTGGCCGAAACTATGCAATAGTATATATACATGCATGTATATATAGAAGGAATGTATACAAATACTTTAAGTGTCCTGAAAATTATAAAGCTAACTTTCATGTTGAAGCGAAGTCCATTTTCTTCAACCATAATATAATTAATGCATGGTTTGTTATCAGGGGCGGATCTACGTGTAAGGGACGAGGTTGTACGTCACCCGTAAACTTTGTCTGAAACTATGCCATAGTATGTATACATGCATGTATACATAGAAGGAATGTATACAAATACTTTAAGTGGCATCCTCAATAACAAAAAGACTCAAGG
This sequence comes from Nicotiana otophora, assembly GCA_000715115.1. Taxonomy (NCBI): domain Eukaryota; kingdom Viridiplantae; phylum Streptophyta; class Magnoliopsida; order Solanales; family Solanaceae; genus Nicotiana; species Nicotiana otophora. The sequence continues at coordinate 173,137 of AWOL01S0021787.1, read as the reverse complement.
TGCCATTGGCAAGGCACTGACCTAAATGGTGGCGGTTCAAATCTAGCCTAGCTCACTTTTTTAAAAGCTTTTGTTTGGTACATTTAAGACAATTACAGGAGGATCCTTTGTTTCTTCTTTCTCTTTACTTAATTGCTCTTTTTTTTTTATTAATAGGTCCTATTGACTTTTTCTTTAATCTTATTAGTTTATTTTGATTCAAAGAAATCTCCATTGTTGCACTTTCCTAACTCCTCCGTGATTTATCAATAGATAAAGAAAATAACTGTTTTCTCCAAGACCACAACTCTGAAAATCTATTTGCAGAAACCAAAAAAAAAAAAAATTTAAAAAAGAATCCTTGAATAAGTTATTGTTTTAATCAATGATGAAAGTTTATTTTTTTGTCAGATTGCTCTAAAGTAGGATAATTGTATATAATATCGAGTGAGTTAATTTTTATGAAAAATATAAATTGAAAAATGTTCGTAAACTTACTTGATATTTAGAGTGCTTATTAGTATAAGTTTTGCCTTACGTATCTAAATATAAAGTGATAACAAGTGTTTTTTCTTGTACAAAATGCATAATCCAGTTGAATTTTTAAGTTTTTTTTTTTTCAAATTATCATAATTATTACGTAATATTTTTGCTTGATCGATTTGTTTATATTAACTCCAAAGTCGAATAACCTGAACCGAAATCCAAATAGACCAAACCGATTAAATTTATACCCTGTTAGATAATGCAAATTATAATATGACTACGTTCAAAATATTTGGCACCCAAAACCTCTAAATCCTACATCTGCCTCTGTTTGTTATATTAAGTCTTTTGTAGAGTCGAAAAATTAAACAATAGTACTGATCGATCTCCCACATCATGTTTTTATATATTTGCATGTCTTCTTTTCTCCTCATACCAGAAAAAAGAAGAAAAGGGAATTAATTTTCTTCTTATTTTGTATTAATTGTATTATTACCTTCAAATACTACATTAAATTAATTAGTCCATAACAAATTCATGCCGTTGACAGTGGCATGTCTGTTTTACATACGTTGCAACTTAATTGCAATTAATTCCACTAACGTCAATGGATTATATAAATTTAAAGAATACTTATGTACTACTTAAAGGAATCCTTCCTACATTAAGAATATCTTCAATTAATGACCTAACAGCAAGTTCAAGCTTGCATAATCCCGTGAACCATAGAGTCTTTGAATGCACGTTGCCCCGAAGTCATTAGGCCGAGGGCACGTCTGCATAGCCGTCACACATTAAAAAAAAACAAGTTCAAGCAGTAAGATCAAAAACTTTATGAATTAGCCAAAACATTTATGCCCATAGTCTTGATATAATAGACTAAGTCGTTTTGCTAATTGTTACTTTGTTAGGTTTAGTTATTTCCTTTATGACCTATTCTAAGTTCTGTCAAATAGCTTTCAATAAATAAAGACTTCAATAAACATTGAAAAGTTAATAAAGTGTAAATATTGTATGTTTAACTCAAAGTTGGTTGGCGATGGAAAAGATAAACAAATGTCTAAATGTGTTACTACACTCTAATAGGAGTGTAGGACCAGTTCATTATAATTCTTTTTTATTTTTCATTTCTTTTTAACATAGTTAACATGGAATAAAGAAGGTCGAATTGGGTATTAGTTTTCCATAAGAACATTGGAACTATAATTCCATGCAAACAAAGGGCAGATATACCTTGCCCAAACGGTGTCGTGGTATATATATATGTATATATATATATATATATATATATATATATATATATATATATACTCTACAAGAAAGTATGGAATTTGCAACAACCTTTTAGCAACAACTGAAATATTCTGTGATTTAGATAATAAACTTTAAATTTTAAAAATGGCAACAACGTTCTAGCAACAACTATAGTATTGTTGCCAAATTTTAATAAATGGAAACAACTAATTTTAGTTGTTGCAAAAAATAGAACTCTATCTTCAATTGCTTTACCCGATTGGTGCTTCACTAAATTATGAAAATACCAATTCCTGTGATTGTCTTTTATCAGTGAAGTACTTAATTGGGTATGAGTATCTTAAATTCTTCTATGCCAGAGTAGGATTTTGCATAAGTTTTTCTTTTATTATTGTCGAGTTTCTTGTTCTTTTTTTAATGGACCTTTTTCTATTGTTGACATAACATGAATGTGAAATATTGTTTCCTCAAAGGATTCTGTGATAAGAGATTAGATTGAAGGTCAACATTTCCACGCTTCTAGTTTTAAATACCAATTTCATGAGAAGTTTATCAATTACTTGTTATTTGTGATATTGGATCTGTTTGGTCATGAAAAGTTTACTTTATGTCTCCTGTCCAATTTTGGTTCTTTGAATATTTTATTTATGTATATGGCTATTCATTGAATCCAAAGTAAAGTAAATTTTGGATTAATCATCACATGCATTGAATTATTACTAGAGTCTGGTTGTAATACAAGTGATTTACAATTGTAGATGATTTCCAACTTTGGGAAGAATCATTGTTTTACTAAGTATTTATATTATTTTATTTTTTGAGAAAAGAAAAATCTTAGAAAATTAGTATCTCATTCCCTTACACTCTGTTTACATTTGAAAGAGTGAAGGAAAAAGAAATTATCCAGTCATAGCTGAATCGATTCACCTTGGAGCTCTTATGCAATTTTTCTTTTTCAAAGAAGAGCACGTACTCTGTCTTAGACATTAATACTTCTGTGACTCCCACAATAAATAGGAGTCTCAAAGTAGAAATTTTGTTTGCCTAATATACATAGCTAAAAGTGAAACTTTTGTTTGCCTAATGTTGTCCAATAATATTCAATGATTTGACTTTCCAGTTAAACTCAAAGTCTTATGTTTCTAAGCCTTTCTCTATTCTATTTTTTCCTGATACAAAGATAATAAGAAATAGAGAGAAGGTTAATCATATAATTTTGCATTTATAATTTATTATAGATAAGTACATAATGGATAAGAGCTGGATACTCGTTAAGAATAGGATGTTACCTCAATACTTGAATGATGTGGAATAATATTTGAACATCGCTGTTGATACCCAATTTTTCTCATATTTTAAATATATATATATATATATATATATATATATATATATATATATATACATACACACACACATATACATATATATCATCATTTAGTTTATAAGCATATACAAGTATTTTTCATAATTTTTCATAATTTTTAAAGGCTTTAAATCGATTTATTTCCGCATTTTTATACCAAGTAATTATCCTTAAAATTATTTTTATGATGATTTAATCATCTAAACTTATCATTTACACCAACATAATATTTTAAATATTTTCAGTGCATTTTTTAATTACATTTGCATTTCTAGGGCTAATTGCATATTTTTGCAATAATAGCCCATATTCATGTATAATTACATTATTTATGCGAAAATGACTCTTTATATTTTTATAATGTTAAGTAATTATTTTTAATCATTTTAGTGCACAAATAATATTTTATTATTTATTAATTACTTCTATAAAATAATATCTTTTATCAAATATTGGGTATTTAAAAATAGCCTAAAATCCTACCTATTTTCGGACCAATTACTGGCCCAAAATCTAATACCCTAGCCCAAATAACCCCCAGCCCAAATCAATTAACCCAACCCCACAACCCGATCGCGACCCGTTTCTAATAACCCAACCCAACTACCCTTTAATCGTGGTCGTTGATCTCTGAGATCAACGGCCCATATCAAATCCTCCCCTTTAAACTAACCCAAACCCCAAACCTAATCCCATTCTCCCCTGTCCGCCGCCCTAATGTCCCTCACCTCCCTTCTCCCTCCTAAGAACTCTAGCCGCCCCCCCCTAAATCCTCTCATAATCCTGTCTAATATGGGATTCTATGGCTACTACTTGCCATATGTGACCTCCTCCGGGTATTGGTTACTCTCCTATACTGCTTGCCTAAACATGGCAAGCATATCTCCACAAGATCGAACCAAAATAGGTTCAAATCGTTGATCTTTCTGCTATTCTGTCTATGTTCATCCTTTGTTCTATTGTGAGTATGAAGTTTTGTGCATTTTTTGTTGATTCTTACTTACCCTAAAACTAGGGTTTACAGATCTCTTCAAATCGAACCAAAATTGGTTCGATTCTTTGATTTTGAGTATTATTTGTGTCTATATTCATCCTATGCTACCGTTTTTGTGTATGTTCCGATGATATTTACTTTTTTCCTAAAAAAACTAGGATTTACAGATCTCTTCAAATCGAACCAAAATTGGTTCGATTCTCTGATTTTGAGTATTATTTGTGTCCATATTCGTCCTATGCTACCGTTTTTGTATATATTCCGTTGATATTTATTTTTCCTAAAATAAACTAGGGTTTACCGGCTTATTCTCCTAATTTGATTTTAAATTGATGTGTTCTTCTTTCCTTGTGGTCTGATTGTTTGTATTTCCTTACTTATGTACTGATTTTTACCACTATATAAACCCATTCCCTTTCCTCTTTTTGGACAGACGAAAAGTCACTAAAAAAACTCTCACTAAAAATTGAGGTTTCTATATGTATTTGTTTACTATTCTGTTCTGTTTGGCTCTTGGCCGGCTGAAAGCCAAGGCCACCGAATGTTTACTTTTCTGACCATCTCTTGGGTGTGAGCACTGCCCTGAGTTCTTAAAACCCTTGGGAACTTGACACATTTGAGACTTTGGGCCCTTACTGCTGTTTTTTTCTTATTTATTGAACAATCACTGGTTAGTTTCTAAACCCTCGCAATGTTTATTCTCTTATGTTAGCATGTTCTTTGAAACTGCACGACTTAATGTATTTCCTTGACTCTCTTTATGTGTGATTCTGCCTATAATTGCTAGCCTAATAATGTCTTTGCACCTAACTTAGTTAATTTAGACAGAATGAAGCATGCTTAGTTTGGTGTTGTTGATAATTCGAATGTTCTACCTTGATTATATTGTTTAATCCATGTTCTCTGCCTAATTCTGAACTTCTAGTGATTACTTGATGTTATTATCATGCCTTAACTTGTTTAAGACTTTCACTCTAAGTGTAGTATGCTCCTATGACTATGGTTGCCACTCTATGTGTTCTTGCCATGTCCAGTTCTGCACCTCAAACAACCTGTTATCCTTTAAACTAATCCTCCTTGACTGATGCCCTCTATGATATCTAATCCTGTTTGTATTATATTGTTTAATCCTGAGTTTGGTATAATCTAATCCTTTAAGTTCTACACTGGTTGCATTACTTGGTTTTAATAGTCTAATACCATTTCCTGTTAACTTGCAATCCCAGGCTCCTTGTTCCTTATCATATGTCACCCTGCCCAGTGTGTTAATTTACATTTAGAGTTCATTATGTGATTATCTTACAAGTTTGCAAACGTTTTCCAAACCTATTACTCTACTACTATTTTCACTGGTTGTTTCTTGTTTAATTCTGGGGCTGGCTGAAAGCCAAAGCGCTTCCCTTAAGTCTCCTCTATCAACCTCCCTAGTGTGAGTACTGCCCTGGGTTCTTGAAGCCCTCGGGAACTCTGACACACTAGGGTCCAAGGTTCTTTGCCACCCTTTTTCTAATTGCTCAACTTTGTCCCTCTCTTCTCACCTACTAGATAAACCAGTTGGTTTGTGTAAATGGTTATACCTCTGGGAATTTTGATGGCTACTGGATGTGGGCTATTTCGTGTGAATGGAGATTCTTTCTGGGCTATTGTGAAACTGTGTTGAAGGCCTAGCTAGGCTAGGTATACATTGGGACTGCCTTAGGCCCACTATAGCTATTCTGTAATTCTGTAATTTATTTCACTCATTGGGCTTGTAATAATGTTATAATAACAATTGGGGTGTTAGTAAAATTGAGAAAAGGGATTTATTTTAATATTTTCATGAAACTGGTAGAAATCCTGCCTATAGGTATTTATTTTGCTCGAACATATTCTGCTATTGTCTGTGTTAGATAACCTACCTATAGGTATTTAATTGGTTTAACATATTCTATTTCTACATGCTGGATGTAATGCCTATAGAAAATAAAATGACCAATGTCTCAATGTGCATTATAGCATATTCATTAGGTGCTACGACCATAGGGTTCTGTCAATTTATGTTCTACCAAATCTGCATTTTAGAAATCATGCCTATAGGGTTTAATTAGATAATGTGTTGTTGTTATAATTGCTCATTTAGGAAACATGCCTATAGGAGCTAAAATCAGTTTCAATCGCTAATAGTAAAAATCTTGCTTTAAGTGCTAAAATTGAACTTTTAACACTGTTTCATTGCCTAACTCTGCCGCTATTAGAAAGCATGCCTATAGGATCAAACTGAGTAATTCTGAATATCTCCTGTTATTATCACTGCCAATTAGTGCGTAAATCATCTAGATAGTATGTCTATAGGTTTAATCGCTTATAACCTATAATTAGTAGGCAACTGTGTAATCACTTAGAAATTATACTTTGCATACAAAACTGTCTGCACGTTCAAAATCCAGGTCACATAGAAACTATGTCTATAGGGCCTAATGGCTTTAATTTGCCTCAATCCTGAAATTGTCTAACGTTTAATGTGAAAATTTGTTCGCGTGCATTTGTTGTCTAAGTGTGGAGGCTAACTTGAGCCCTTAATTGATTTTACATGAAGTCCAACTTGTTTTGTATGTTGCCTAGTTTTATTATTTCTGATCAGCCTAAGCTAAGTCTAGAAACCATCCAAAATAGAGGTCCAAATGCCTCCTGGGCTATAGGAATGGGACGGGTAGTGCACGCATATGGTACGTTTTAGAATCAACTAGTGCGCTTTAGGTAAAAACTTAAAGATGGTAATCGGGTAGCAGGAGATGATAGTCTGTGCCCGCTGAATAATACGAGTAACACCCCATCTCGAGGGAGTTACGAAGTATTATTTATATTGCACGGGGTGATCCTTTAGGCAAAAAAACTTAGGACCCCCCATCTTGTCTTTAAACCAATTATCTGTGTTTACTCAAGGATTTTTTAATAATGGGTTTTTTTCAAACTTCTTATTTTTCTATCTGACTATTTGAAGGACCCACAATTATGGACCTCGAAGAGTGCCTCACCTTCTCTTCGAGGTAATTTGAGCCCTTACACAATTTTTGGTGACGCAAACTGGTTAAACCAGAGTTATTTGCAAATAGGTTCCCTAACGCACCTCAAACCCGTTAGGTGGCGACTCTCTCTTTTAACACCTTCCTTTAAAAGAATAGTCACGTGTCGAAACCCGATTTCGCGAGTATAAGGGGCGCGACAATCACATTTTCTAATCCTAGTGTTGGTGTAAGAATCCAATGTCTGTGTGTTAAGTGTGACAATGTTCTTTGGAAAACGCGAGAAGAAGTAAAGATAAATTTACTTAGGCGAGGAATAGATTCAATATATGATAGGTGAATTTATCATGTTGAGTCAGATTCATCTTCAGATGATGGAACAAATATTGGTACAGATTCAGATATAGGGAATGATGATGGTGCATGACTTATATCATAGTGTTCCCACTAATAGTCATGAGTTTGATGAGAATAGTGGGTCTAACTGCGAAGAGCCTAATACAGAAGCTAAAATTTTATAGATTAGTAGAAGATGCAGAGCAAAAGCTATATCCTAATTGTGAAAAGTTCTCCAAACTCTCTTTTGTAATGCGTATTTTTCAAATGAAATGTCTGCATGGCTAGAGTAATACCTCATTTTAATCTTTATTAAAATTATTGAGTGATGTGTTACCAAAAGAAAATGTGCTCCCGAATTCTATCTATGAAGTTCAAAAAATAATTAAAGGCTTGGGTTTAGATTATCTGAAGATAGATGCATGTATTAATAATTGCATTTTATATAGAAAGGAATATACTGATACTGAGCAATGCCCTAAATGTGCTGAGAAAAGATGGATTGTGAAAAGGAGAACACATACTGATGAAGAGGTTGTTTCAGGGAATTCGATTAAGGGAAATAAAGGAATTTCTAGAAAGATTCTTAGATAATTTCCTATAATACCAAGATTACATCGATTGTTTATGACAAAACGTACTGCTGAATGTATGAGGTGGCATAAAAATAAGCGTGTTGATGATGGAGTTTTATGGCATCCAGCTGAATCATTGGCGTGGAATTCTTTTGATGAATAATATCCAAGTTTTGCTTCAGATCTACTTAATATAAGGCTTGGGCTTGCTTCAGATGGCTTTAATCGTTTTGGTTCAATTATTAATGCCTATAGCATGTGGCAAGTAGTCTTGATCCCATATCTTCTCCACCCATGGCTATCCATGAAACAATCAAATATTTTGTTGTCCTTGCTTATTCCTCGACCAAAAGTGTCATGACCCAATTTCCCTTATAGGCCGTGATGACGCCCAACGTCGTCGCTAGGCAAGCCAATAATTAACTAGCTATGTATTTATTCTTTTTAATAATTTTAAAGTAGTTGATTTATTTATTAATTAAATAAATAAGAAGTGAAAAATTTAATAAAGTAAAGCATAAACTAATAAAAGAGCAAATATGGTGAAACAAATACTCAAAAGCCATCAAGTGTCTACTAGCATGTTTCCAAGACCCGATGTCACAAGTGTATGAGCAACTAGTAGAATATACAAAACCTCTATGCTACTGTCTGAAATGAGATAGACAGGAAATATATACAAAAGAGAGAGACTTCAGGTGCTGTAGAACGGACTCAGAGAGTAGCTTACCACTATGCCTCAGGATAACGGGGGTGCGTGCCTGAATGAATACCAGATGCACCTGCCTCAGACCCTGCATGATTAGTGCAGAAGTGTAGCATGAGTACATAAACAACATGTACCCAGTAAGTATTCAGTCTAACCTTGAAGAAGTAGTGACGAGGGGTCGACATCGACACTTACTACTGGCCAATAATAAAAATACATAAATTCTAAATAGGTATGGAATATGTTAATAATAATAATAACACAATAGCAAGCAGTGAATAAATGATTCTTTAACTGATAGTAAATTCCAAAATCTCCAAATCGTTTTCGGTCATTAAATAAATTATAACCTCTCAAGCCATAAAATAATATCAAGTGTAATCGGACTCCGAGTATTATCACGCACGATTTATGCCGAGGTCGTACGACCCGATCAAAAATACTGTGTACACTATCGAGGGTCAAACGACACGAACCATAGATGCATCTATTATACTGCCGAGGTGAACGGCCCGCTCCCATGAGAGTAGAGAAGTTTACCTCGCTCACGGAAGTACTTGCGACGCGAGAGGACAAGGATTTCTCAAAGTTATTATGTATTCCCCAATTCTTCCCAAAAATAAGAAATCTAAATTGGAAATTTGCAACTTTAAAATTCCTAGTGTCAGATCTATTTAAGACAATTAATATGCATAGTAAACATAACAGTACAATTAAAGCATGATGTGGATCTAGGACTACCCGAACATCTCATGGAATATAGCTACGCACGGACTCTCGTCACCTAGTGCATACGTAGCTTCCCACACAAGTAATACACAATAAGATACACCTAAAGGGATGAGTTCCCACTTACAAGGTTAGGCAAGAGACTTACCTCATTTTTAAGCTCACTTCCGGTCCACAAATCCACTCTAAATCCTCAACTTGGTGCCAAACAACCCGAAACTAGCCAAATATTATATAAATTAATCAATATACACTCACAAATTCATAATTTAACTATTAGAGTAATTACCCCACCCAAATTGAAAGATTCCTAAAATTCACCCCTAGGCCGCTCCTACGACGGCAGGTTCACTTTTACGAGCTCGCACTTGCGGCCAAAATCATGCAGGTGCGGACGCACCAAAACGGGTGCACCAGCACTCCCTCATGCAAAGTTTCTGAGTCTGATTCCAGTCCGCTTCGTATTCGGGGGCCCCGGGACTCCATCCAATAACACTCACACATCCAACAACATAATACGGACCGACTCGCATAATCGAAATACCAAAATAACATCTAGAAATACGAATCAGAAGCCAAAATGCATGAATCGAACTATGAAACTCAAAAACTTCTAGAAACACTTCCGCGCGTCCGATTCCTATCAAATCAACTTGGAATGACGCTAAATTTTGTGTGCAAGTCACAAATTATCATTTGGAACTATTCCCAGGCTCAGAATCCCAATCGGACCTCTATAACACCAAATCCTATTTCAAACCAAATTTAAGGAACTTGAAAACCTTCAATGCGCCAACTTTCAATATTAAGCGCTGAACCGCTCCCGGGTAATCCAAAACCCAATCCGAACATACACCCAAGTCTAAAATCTTTATACGAACATATTAGGAATGTCAAATTCCGGTTCCGAGGTCGTTTACTCAAAATATTGACTCAAGTCAAACTTAACTATTTTAAGCCAATATTAAGGAACTAAGTGTTCCAATTTCAACCCGAACTAACCATACTCGCAAGTCATAAAAAATTAATAGCACATACGGGGAGTCTTATTTAGGGGAACGAGGATCTTGAAATCAAAATAACCGGTCGGGTCATTATATTCTCCACCTCTTAAACAAATGTTCGTCCTCGAACGGGTCTAGAATCGTACCTGGAGTACCGAATAAGTGTAGATATATGCTCCGCATATCCTCCTCGGTCTCCAAAGTCGCCTCTTCGACTGGTTGACCCCTCCACTGAACCTTTATCATAGAAATCTTCTTGGACCTTAACTGGGGAACCTGCCTGTCAACAATGGCAACTGGGTCCTCCTCATAGCCTAAGCTCTCATCTAGTTGAACCGTGCAATAGTCTAACACACACAAACTGTTGGCATGATACTTCTAGAGCATAGACACGTGGAAAACTGAATGAACTCCCGATAGACTAGGAGGAAAAGCAATCTCGTACGCAACCTCCCCAACTCGCCTCAACACCTCAAATGGACCTATAAACCTTGGGCTCAACTTGCCCTTCTTCCCTAACCTCATGATTCCCTTCATCGGCGATACTTTCAAGAGAACCTTCTCGCGCACCATAAATGACAAATCACGCGCCTTCTGATCCGCTTAACTCTTCTGTCTGGACTGTGCTGTGCGAAGTCGCTCCTGAATCAACTTTACCTTCTCCAAGGCATCCTTCACCAAATCAGTACCATATAACCTAGCCTCGCTGGGCTCGAACCATCCGATGGGCGAACGACATCGCCGACCATACAAAGCTTCAAATGGAGCCATCTCTATGCTGAACTGATAACTGTTGTTATAAGCAAACTCGGCCAAAGGCAAGAATCGATTCCACTGCCCTCCAAAGTCAATCACACATGCTTTGATCATATCCTCCAAGATCTGATCCTCCAGCTCCGACTGCCCGTTGGTCTGTAGATGAAAGGCTGTGCTGAGCTCTACCCCGATCCCCAACTCACTCTATACTGCCCTCCAAAAATGTAAAGTAAACTGAGGGCCTCTATCTGATATGATGGAAACAGGCACACCATGCAATCGAATAATCTCTTGAATGTAAATCTGGTCTAATCTCTCTGAAGAATACGTGGTCACAACCGGAATGAAGTGTGCCGACTTGGTTAATCTGTCGACAATGACCCAAACTGCTTCAAACTTCCTCAAGGTCCGTGGCAACCCAACTACAAAATCTATAGTGATGCGCTCCCATTTCCACTCAGGTATAACCATCCGCTAGAGTAGGTCAGCTGGCCTCTGATGCTCATACTTAACCTGCTGGCAATTCAGGAACCTCGCTACATACTCAACTATGTCCTTCTTTATCTGCCGCCACCAATAATGCTGCCTCAGGTCACGATACATCTTCGTAGCACCTGGATGAATAGAATACCGAGAATTGTGTGCCTCTTCTAGAATCTTTTCCCTCAATCCATCAACATTAGGATCACATAGATGACCCTGGAGTTGCAGAACACCATCCTCACCGATAGTAACCTCCTTGGCACCACCCTATAGTATCGTCATTCTAAGAACCAACAAGTGTGGATCGTTGTATTTACAAGCCTTAATCTGCTCGAATAATGAAGATTGAGTGACGACACATGCAAGAACTCGGCTTGGCTATGAGATATCCAACCTCAGAAGTCTGTTAGCCAAGGACTCAATGTCCAAAGCTAATGGCCTTTCTTCTACTTATATGAATGCCAAGCTACCCATACTCTATGCCTTTCTGCTCAAGGCATCCACAACCATATTCGCCTTGCCCGGATGATAAAGGATGGTAATATCATAATATTTTAGTAACTCAAGCCACTCGCGCTGCCTCAAATTACGATCCTTCTACTTGAACAAATGTTGCAAGTTGCGATGATTGGTGTAAACCTCACAGGACACCCCATAAAGATAATGCCTCCAAATCTTAAGAGCATCAACTATAGTGGCTTACTCCAAATCGTGCACGGGGTAACGCTTCTCGTGGGGCTTCTATTGACATGAAGAATATGCAATAATTCGTCCCTCCTGCATCAATACACAACCCATAACAATGCGTGAAGCGTCGCAATACACAATATACATCTCCGAACTAGAAGGCAACACTAACACTGATGTTGTAGTCAATGCGGTCATGAGCTTCTGAAAGCTCGTCTTGCAATCATCAGACCATCGGAACGGAGCACCCTTCTGGGTCAATTTAGTCAAAGGTGCTGCAATAGATGAGAAGCCCTCTACAAACCGACGATAATTTCCTGCTAACCCCAAGAAGCTCTTGATCTCGGTCATTGTGGTAGGACGAGGCCAACTCTGAACTACCTCAATCTTCCTAGGATCTACCTTAATACCCTCGCCTGATACAACATGCCCCAATAATGCCACAGAATCTAACCAGAACTCACACTTGGAGAACTTAGCATATAGCTTATGTTCCCGCAAGGTCTAAAGCATCACTCTCAAATGTTGCTCGTGCTCCTCCATGCTACGCGAGTAGATCAATATATCATCAATGAAGACAATGACAAACGAGTCAATATATGGCTTGAACACCCGGTTAATCAAATCCATAAACATCGTCGGGGCGTTAGTCAAGCCGAAGGACATCATTAGGAACTCATAGTGGCCATATCTAGTCTGGAAAGACGTCTTCGGAATATCCGAATCACGAATCTTCAATTGATGATACCCCGATATCAAGTCGATCTTAGAGAACACCCTGGCACCCTACAACTGGTCAAACAAATCATCAATATGTGGCAACGGGCACTTGTTCTTAATGGTAACTTTGTTCAACCGGTGATAATCAATGCACATCCACATAGTCCCATCCTTCTTCTTCACGAACAATAATGGTGCACCCCAGGGCGACACACTCGGTCTGACAAACCCCTTTGCTAGAAACTCCTAAAGTTGTTCTTTCAACTCCTTCAACTCTTTCGGGGCCATGCGGCACGATGGAATAGAGATAAGCTGGGTACCTGGAGCCAAATCAATACAAAAATCGATATCACGATCTGGTGGCATGCTTGGTAGATCAGAAGGAAACATGTCAGAGAACTCCCGGACCACGGGCACTGAATCAATCACTGGAGTCTCTGCAACTATATCCCAAACATAAGCTAGATAAGCCAAATAACCCTTCTCGACCATGTGTCGAGCCTTCATAAAAGAGATAACCCGACTAAATACACTGACATATGAACCCTTCCACCCCAATCTAGGTAACAGTCTTGGCATGGAAATCAAGGACGACATGATATAGAGACAACCAGTCCATGCCTAGGATAATCTCAAAGTCGGTCATATCGAGCAACAGAAGATCCGCTCTAGTCTAAGAACTATAGAAAGTCACGATACAAGACTGATAGATCTGATCCACAACAACAGAATCGCCCACTAGCGTGGACACATAAACAGGAGTACCCAAGGACTCACAAGGAACGCCTAGAAAATGAGCAAATAGAGATAAAGCATATGAATAGGTAGACCCTAGATCAAATAGTACCGAAACATCCCTACCGCAGACAGAAATAATACATGTGACCACGACATCTGAGGCTACTGCATCTGGTCTGGCTGGAAAGGCATAAAACCTAGCTGGAGCACCAACTGACTGGACTCCACCTTTAAGATGGCCCCTACCCACCTGCCCTCCATCTCTGGGTGGTCGGACGACTGGCAGTAGCTGGCCCGGTAATCATAGGCTGATGAACCCTGCTGTACTGCCTTTCCTCGAGGTCTCAGACAAAACCTTTTCATGTGGCCAAGATCTCCGAACTCATAACAACCCCTCAGAATGGTGGATTGCTCACCTGAAGTCTGACCCTGATGACCTGAATACGCACTGGAGGAGCCCTGAATAGCTGGGGGCGGTAGGAGCTCTCTTGAATGGCATTACAATAGGGCTGTACTGGAGCACCCCGAGATGGCGACGATGCTGGATATGTGGGCCTCCTAGACTGCCCCCTCATAAACTGACCTCTGCCCCCATACGGAGCACCACTGAACCCTCCAGAATATAGAAACTACTTGTCTCTTGACACCTGCTCTCGGCTCCACAGACGAACACTCTCGATCCTCCGAGCTATCTCCACAACCAGCTCGTAAGAGGTCCCCATCTCAACTCTCGGTCCATAGTGGTTTGGATAACAAAGTGCAAACCTGCAACAAACCTCTGCACTCTCTCTGCATCGGTGGGGAGTATAATAAGTGCATGACGAGAGAACTCTGAGAATTTTGTCTCATAGTCGGTCATCGACATCTGACCCTACTGAAGCTACTAGAACTGAAATCACAACTCTTTCCTCTGAGAGGGTGGAATATATCTATCCAAAAAGAGGCGTATGAACTGATCCCAAGTCAAGGGAGGAGAACCTGCTGGCCTAACGAGAAGATAGGATTGCCACCATCTACGGGTCTGCCCTCCACCTGAAAGGTGGTAAAGTCCACCCCGTGGGACTCCAATATCCTCATGTTGTGTAGTATATCCCTACAACGATCAATAAAGTCCTGTGGGTCCTCATATAGCTCACCTCCAAAGACAAGAGGATGTATCCTGGTCCATCTATCTAATAGCTTCTGCGGCTCGCCGGCCGCAGCTGGTCTGGGCTCAAGTATAGCTACTGCGACTGGCTGATCTCCGCCCACGGGTAGTGCACCCGGGGTCTGATATACGACATCTGCATGCCCTGGAGCCTAGGCGGTAGGGTCTGTGCTCCCCCTCCCGTCTGAGATGTGGCTGGGTCTACTGGAAATAAACCAGCCTGGGTGATAGAATCCATGAACTGTTGTAGCATACGGCCCATGACCTCCTGGAATCATGGTGCGTACACGAACCACTGGAGACGACACCGTTGCAGGCACCTCGCCCTGCTCCTTAATAACAGGATCCTCTACTGGATCCACTAGTGGCACAACTGGAGCAACTCTATAACGCCATTGTCCTCTACCACGAGCTGGAGCCCTCCCTCGGCCTCTAGCAACAGGGGGAGCAGCTCCTCCATGGTCGGGTACATTATCTTCATGCATTCTCACCATCTGTGAGAGAATAAGAGAAAGACACTTAGCAATACATCAACTGCATGATAGGAGATGAAGAAAGAGTAGTTTCCTAACACTCTATAGCCTCTCGAAAATAATTACGGATGTCTCTACAACGATCCGCAAGACTTTATTAGGCATGCTCATAACTTGTGAAACCTATGTAAACCTAGTACTCTGATACCATGTTGTCACGACCCAATTTCCCTTATAGGCCGTGATGGCACCCAACGTCACCGCTAAGCAAGCCAACAGTGAACTAGCCATGTATTTATTCTATTTAATAATTTCAAAGTAGTTGATTTATTTATTTATTAAATAAATAAGAAGTGAAAAATTTAATAAAGTAAAGTGTAAACTAATAAAAGAGAAAATATGGTGAAATAAATACTCAAAAGTCATCAAGTTTTGACTAGCATGTTTAAAAGACCCGGTGTCACAAGTGTATGAGCAACTAGTAGTATATACAAATCCCCTATGCTACTGTCTGAAATGAGATAAATAGGCATGGAATATGTGAATAATAATAATAACACAATAGCAAGCAGTGAATAAATGATTCTTTAACTGATAATAAATTCCAAAATCACCAAATCATTTTCGGTCATTAAATAAATTAAAACCTCTCAAGCCACGCATAATTTATGTCGAGGTCGTACGACTAGATCCAAAATATCGTGTGCACTATCGAGGGTCGAACGACAAGAACTATAGATGCATCTATTATACTGCCAAGGCGAATGACCCGCTCCCATGAGAGTAGAGAAGTTTACCTCGCTCGCGGAAGTACTTGCGACGCGAGAGGACAATGATTTCTCAGAGTTATTATGTATTCCCCAATTCTTCCCAAAAATAAGAAATCTAAATTGGAATTTGCAACTTTAAATTCCCTAGTCTGAGCTCTATGTAAGACAATTAATATGCATAGTAAACATAACAGTACAATTAAAGTATGATGTGGATCTAAGAGTACTCGGACATCTCATGGAATACAGCTACGCACAAACTCTTGTCACCTAGTGCGTACGTAGCTCCCCACACAAGTAATACATAATAAGATACACCTAAGGGGATGCGTTCCCTCTTACAAGGTTAGGCAAGAGACTTATATCGTTCGCAAGCTTACTTTCGGTCCACAAATCCGCTCTAAATCCTCAACTTATTTCCAAACAACCCGAAACTAGCCAAATATTATACAAATTAATCAATATACAATCACAAGTTCATAATTTAACTATTAGAGTAATTACCTAACCCAAATTGAAATATTCCTAAAATTCACTCCCAGGCCGCTCCTGCGATCACAGGCTCTCTTTTGCGAGCTCGCACCTGCAGCCAAAATCATGCAGGTGCGGATGCACCAGAATCGGTGCACCAGCACTCCCTCATGCAAATGTTCCAAGTCTGATTCCAATCCTCTTCGCATCTGGGCCCCCCGGGACCCCATCCAATAATAATCACACATCCAACAACATAATACAGACCCACTCGTGCGATCTAAATACCAAAATAACTTTTAGAAATATGAATCAGACGCCAAAATGCATGAATCGAACTATGAAACTCAAAAACTTCTAGAAACACTTCCGCGCGTCCGATTCCTATTAAATTAACTCGGAAAGACGCCAAATTTTGTGTGCAAGTCACAAATTATCATTTGGAACTATTCCCATGCTCGGAATCCCAATCGGACCTCTATAACACCAAATCTTATTTCAAACCAAATTTAAGGAACTTGAAAACCTTCAATGCGTCAACTTCAATATTAAGCGTCGAAATGCTCCCGGGTCATCCAAAACCCGATCCGAACATACACCCTATTCTAAAATAATCATACGAACCTATTGGAACCATAAAATCTCGGTTCCAAAACCGTTTACTCAAAACGTAGACTCAAGTCAAACTTAACCATTTTAAGCCAATATTAAGGAACTAAGTGTTCTGATTCCAACCCGAACCCTTCCAAACCTGAACTAACCATCCCCGCAAGTAATAAAACAGTAAAAGCACATATGGGGAATCTTATTTATGGGAACAGAGATCTATAAAATAAAATAACCGATCGAGTCGTTACAGAAAGACCTTGGTATGGATATTGATGTGTATCTCCAACCCTTGGTAGATGATATGAAAACCTTATGGGAGAGTGGAATTGAGACTTATGATGCTTTTATGAAGCAAAATTTTTGCTTGCATGCTTCTTTATTATAGATAATTAATGAATTTCTAGCTTATAATATTTTATTTGGTTGGAGAATTAAAGGTAAATTAGCTTATCCAGTTTGTCATATACATACTTGTTCCATTTACTTGAAACATGGTCGAAAGTAATACTATATGGGTCATCGTAGGTTCTTGGAAATAAATCATCCCTATCATCGGAATAAAAGATTTTTGATAACGCAAAGGAAGAAAGACTTGCACCATAAGCTTTGAGTGGAGATGATGTTCTTGCACAACTTAATACATCCCCACAAGGGTTAGGCGATAAAAGCACAAGAAAAAAATGAGATACCATAAGATGTGACAATTGAAGAAGAAAAATATATTCTTTCAACTCCCATATTGGAGGACTTTATTATAGAGACATAATTTGGATGTGATGCATATAGAGAAAAACATAAGCAAAAGTATGGTAGGAACGTTATTAGATATTGAAGGAAAAGCAAAGGACACATTAAAATCTCGATTGGACTTACAAGAGATGAAAATGAAAAAACCCCTCCATCTAATAATAAGTGAGAATAAGTATATACCTCCTCCAGCAAGCTATACGATGTCTAAAACTGAGAAGATTCAATTTTGTTAGCTCATCAAAGAAGTCAAGTTTCTTGATGCTTATGCTTCTAACATTAGTTTTTGTGTCAATGTTAAGGAAGCAAGGATTTTTGGACATAAAATTCATGACCACCATGTTCCTTTTCAACGTATTTTTTCATTTATCATCAAAGGGATTTTGCCAAAGGATGCATATGATCCATTACTTGAATTGTCATTATTCTTTAGTGATCTGTACGCTAAAAAGTTGCATGTGGAGAAGTTAGATAAATTAGATAAAAGTATACAGATGACAATTTGTAACTTAGAGCGTGTATTTTTTCCAACGTTCTTTGATGTGATGTTTTATTTAGCAATTCATTTGGCAATGGAGGCAAAGTTGGGTGGTCCCGTTCAATTTTGATGGATGTATTACATCGAAAGGTTAGATTCTTACTCCTATGAACTGTTCTTTTAGTAAATATTTGTTGTTGAACTGATATACTTTTACGTCATAGATTTTTGAGCACCTTGAAAGGTTATGTACGAAATAAAGCTCGCCCGAAAGGATCAATCACTGAGGGATATCTTGCAGAGGAGTGCATGACATATTGTTCCAAATATTTAATTGATATGGAGACAAAACAAAATCGTCCGGATAGAAATTTTGATTATTCTAATATAGATCCCAATGGCTTATCTATATTTAAGTGTCGTGGTAAGCCATTAGTAGGGGGTGCTTGGATAAACTTAAGCACTTATGAAATCAACCAAGCTCATTTTTATATCCTTCAAAATTATGAGAAAGTCAGACCTTGGATTGAGTAAGATACGTTTCACTTAGTTTACATTCTTTTATTCTTATGAAACTCTCTACAACTATATTGTAATGTTATTATTTTTTATTTTTATTAAATGCTCACAATCCATAGGCAACACTTAGAAATATAAAGGAAGGAGAATAATAGAAACTTTTTCAAGAGGAACAAGGATTTCCCTTTGTGGTTTGAAAAAAGGTAAATTATATCATGTGATGCTAGTTTATTATTATTTAGGATAATTTTTAAAATTATAATTTTTTAAGTAGTATTAATATTTATGAGTTTATAATTGAAATATTATAGGTGGTATAGTTAAAAGAAAATGGTGATGACAGATTTACCGATGGATTACTATCTTTGGCAAAATGTCTGGATCCTGGTGCTTATTGCCATAATGGATATATCATGAATGGGTTTAGGTTTCGAATAACGCAATCTGAGCTAGGTTTGAAAACTCAAAATAGTGTGGTACTTATGAAGAGTGATGAACATACAAAAAATATTGATTATTATGGAAAGATAAGAAAGATTTTAGAGATCCAATATTTGGATAATAAATCAGTCAATTATTCCAATGTGACTGATTTGAAGTTCCTCCTCAAGATTGTAGTCAAAGTAGTGTAACGACCCGGTTGGTCGTTTTGTGAGTAATAACCCTAATCCCCTATTAACTGCTTCCCCCGTATCTTTTTCTGCCTATGTGACTTGTCCGCAGGTTTTGTTTTTGGTTTCGGAGTGTTTTGGGACACTTAGTCCCTAAACAGAAGCTTAAGCCTTAGGATTTTAACCGTAGTCGGAACTGTATGAAAACGACTCTAGAATGGAGTTTTATCAGTTTTGTTAGCTCCGTTGGGTGATTTTGGACTTAGGGGCATGTCTGGATTGTGTTTTGGAGTTTTGTAGTTGATTTAGGCTTGAAATAGCGAAAGTTAAATTTTTGGAGATTTTGAACGGAAGTGAAATTTTTGATATCGGGGTTGGATTCCGATTCTGGAAGTTAGAGTAGGTCCGTAATATTGAATATGACTTGTGTGTAAAATTTGAGGTAAATCGGATGTGGTTTGATAGGTTTCAACATCGGCTGTAGAAATTGGAAGTTTCAAGTTCATTAAGTTTGGATTAGAGAGTGATTCGTGTTTTTAGCGTTGTTTGATATGATTTGAGGGCCCGACTAAGTTCGTATGGTATTTTAGGACTTGTAGGTGTGTTTGATTGAGGTCCCGGGGGCCTCGGGTTGATTTCGGGTGGTTAACAGATCATCTTGGACTTGTGAAAGATAGCAGATTTTCTGGTATTTGTTTTGCAGACTTTTCTTCATCGCGTTCGCGAGAGAGGTCTCGCGATCGCGTAAGGCATTTGAGAGGCCAGCTAGAGTTGTTTTCGCACTCACGAAGATGGGGACGCGCTCGCGAAGGTTTGAGGATCAGTGCATTGCGAACGCGAGAATGACATCGCATTCGCGTAGAGGAAGTGGAGCAGCTGGGAACCCCAAGAATTTATTCTACGCGTTCGTGTAGCGGGTGTCGCGTTCGCGAAGCTTCAGTAAGTGAAAGGTACGCGTTCGCGAAGGAGGAATTTTGGTCAGTGGGATTTTGTTATATGCGAACACGAGGGTGTGGCCGTATTCGCGAAGAAGGATTCACCTGGGCAGAATATAACATTTCAAAAACGAGGGTTTTGCCATTTTATCATAAACTTGAGTTGGGATCTCGAATTTGGACGAGAGTTTGAGGAATTTTCAGAGTCATCGATTGGGTAATGATTCTTCACTTGTTTTAGTTATATCACACTAATCTATCACTAATTTCATCCTTTAATTTCAGATTTGGGTGGAAAATTTGGAAAAAAATGGGAAGAAGTTCTTCAACTAAGATTTTGGGGTTTGATCGAGATTTTGATATCGGATTTGGATAATTTTGGTAAGAGTGAACTCGTGAGTGAATGAGTGTTCATATTTTGTGACTTTT
The DNA here is from genome assembly GCA_000715115.1 of Nicotiana otophora. Lineage (NCBI taxonomy): Eukaryota > Viridiplantae > Streptophyta > Magnoliopsida > Solanales > Solanaceae > Nicotiana > Nicotiana otophora. The sequence continues at coordinate 152,130 of AWOL01S0021787.1, read as the reverse complement.
ACCCGATTCCGAGACGTGGGCCTGGGTCGACGTTTTGGAGCGATTTTCTACTTTCTTGCTTTAGCTTTGATTTCATTAATTAGATTAATTTATTATAGTTGTATTTATGGTATGTAATTGATTTTGGCTAGATCTGGGCCATTCAGAGTCGGATATTCGTGGAAAAGATATTGTTACCAATTGATTGAGCCTGGTTCGAGGTAAGTGACTTGCCTAACCTTGTGTGGGAAAAATCCCCTTAGGATTTGGTACTGTTATGATATGTGAGCATCGTGTATGTGAAGTGACGAGTACGTACACGGGCTACTTGTTGTAAAACCCGATTTATCTTAACTGAGTAGCAACCTATTTTCCTTTAATTTGAGTTATACCGTTTAAATGGGTATTAGTCTATTTTCATTCTAAATTGAGCTATTCCAATATGTGTAGTTATCCTGTTTAGTCTAATATCGCATGTCTACGTACTTTAACTGCTTATTTGAACTCTTTGAAGCATGCCTAGTTGATTCTCTGCTTTTCCTTGTTCTTTATCAGTATAACTGTAGAAATCTTGTTGTTAACTGTTATATTTGTCGGATTGAGTTGTGTGTTTACTTTTGAGACTACGAGGTTGTACCTCGGATGTTCTCCCTATATATTTACTTTTGAGACTACGAGGCGGTTCCTCAAGAGTTCTCTCTGCACATTTACTTTTGAGACTACGAGGCGGTTCCTCGGGAGTTCTCCCTGTATATTTACTTTTGAGACTACGAGGCGGTTTCTCGGGAGTTCTTCCTGCACATTTACTTTTGAGACTACGAGGCGATTCCTCGGGAGTTCTTCCTGCATATTTACTTTTGAGACTATGAGGTGGTACCTCGGGAGTTCTCCCTGTATAGTTGTCTTGGGGCTACGAGACGGTATCTCCGGAGATTCCCTGCTGTTTACCCCTATATGTTGTACTGTTGCCTTTATGTGTTTACCTTTGTTAAATTTTAGTCTCTTATTATACTGTATATTCTCTTGCTTTATTTATAATATACCAGTGGGCCTGACCAGACCTCGTCACTACTTGACCGAGGTTAGGCTTGGCACTTACTGGGTACCGTTGTGGTGTACTCATGCTACTCTTCTACACATGTTTTTGTGTGCAGATTTAGATACTTCTTATCAGCCCTGCTACTAGCTGAGAGTGCTTACTGTTGTATGGAGACTTCAAGGTACATTTAACGCGTCTGCAGACCTCAGAGTCCCCCTCTATTCTCTCCTATGTCATTTACCTTCCGTACTTCTTTTGTTGGACTCTGGTGTATGGAGATACTAGTTCCCTTCTGTAGCTTGTGACTTATGATGTTCCGGGTTTTGGGAAGACTGTGTAATTATAGAATATTGGTTATTGCACATGTCGAGCGGCATTGTTACTAGTTATTTAGTTATCCACTGTTGTTAGTTGCCAAATTTTACTTTCGTTTTGTTATTTTTCGCAATTTGTTAGGCTTACCTATTCGTAGAGACTAGGTGCCATCACGACGTTATATAAAGGGAGTTTGGGTCGTGACAAGTTGGTATCAGAGCTCTAGGTTCATAGGTATCGTGAGTCACAAGCCGGTTTATTAGAGTCTCGCGAATTGGTACGGAGACGTATGTACTTATCTTCGGGAGGCTATGGAACTGTTAGGAAAAATTATACTTCTTTGATTCCTTGTCGTGCGAAATTTGTTGACATCAAAAATTCTAAACTTCTGTATTTTATTCTCTCACAAATGGTCAGGACACGTACAGGCGTATCCGATGACCAGGCACCCGCGCCCCCTGCCAGAGCTGCGAAAGGCTGGGGCCGGGGTAGAGACCGAGAACGTCCACGTGGTGCAGCCAGAGCACCCGTACGAGCTGCTACAGAGGAGCTCCCAGTAGCTCTAGTTGGAGGGCAAACACCTAAGATACCTTAGAGTATACTTCCATCAGAGTTATTTCATTTCTTAAAGCTCAATGAATGGTTGAAAATGAGTGTAATGCGTATCCAGCTTATGTGAGAGGTATCAGTATTGATACCCCTACAGTTGAGTCAGTCCCAGTAGTGCGGGATTTCCCTGATGTATTTCCAGCTGATCTTCCGGGCATGCCGCCCGACAGAGATATTGACTTTGGTATTGATTTGTTGCCGGGCACTCAACCCATCTCTATTCCTCCGTATCGTATGTCTCCTCCTGAGTTGAAGGAGCAGTTACATGAGTTGTTTGATAAGGGCTTCATTCGGCCCAGTGTGTCACCTTGGGTTGCTCCTATCTTGTTTGTGAAGAAGAAGGATGGTTCTATGCGTATGTGCATTGATTATCGCCAGCTGAACAAAGTTACAGTGAAGAACAGGTATCCATTGCCTTGTATTGATGATTTATCTGATCAGCTACACGGTGCCGGGATATTTTCCAAGATTGATTTACATTCCGGCTATCATTAGTTGAAGATTCGGGAGCCAGATATCCCGAAGACTGCTTTCAAGACTCGGTATGGTCACTATGAGTTCCTTGTGATGTCATTTGGGCTGACCAATGCCCCATCAATTTTTATGCACTTGATACACAGTGTGTTCCGTCCCTATTTTGACTCATTCGTCGTTGTGTTTATTGATGACATTATGGTGTACTCCCAGACTCGGGAGGATCATGAGCAGTACCTGATGACTGTGCTTCAGACCTTAAGAGAAAAGAGGTTATATGCAAAATTTTCAAAGTGTGAGTTTTGGCTAGACTCAGTGGCATTCTTGGGTCATGTAGTATCGAGTGATGGGATCCAGGTGGATCTGAAGAAGGTGGAAGCAGTGCAGAGTTGGCCTAGACCGTCATAAGTTACAGAGATCCGGAGTTTTCTTGGTTTGGCGGGGTATTACCATCGTTTTGTAGATGGATTCTCATCTATTGCAACACCTATGACTAGGCTGACCCAGAAGGGTGCTCCGTTCAGGTGGAGAGAGGAGTGTGGGGAGAGATTTCAGAAGCTCAATACAGCTTTGACTACAGCCCCAGTATTGATATTACCTACATGTTTGGGGTCTTATACTGTATATTGTGATGCATCGTGGATCGGTCTCGGTGCGGTGTTGATGCAGGACGGTAGGGTGATTGCCTACGCGTCCAGACAACTGAAAGTGCATGAAAAGAACTATCATATGCATGACCTTGAGTTAGCAGCTATTGTTCATGCCTTGAAGATTTGGCGGCACAATTTTACGGTGTCCCTTGTGAGATTTACACCGATCACCGGAGTTTGCAGCATTTGTTCAAACTGAAGGATCTTAACTTGCGTCAGTGGAGGTGGTTGGAGCTACTTAAGGACTATGATATCACCATTTTGTACCATCCGGGGAAGGCCAATGTGGTGGTCGATGCCTTGAATCGCCGAGCAAAGAGTTTGGGGAGTTTAGCATATCTACTAGCAGCAGAGAGGCCATTGGCATTGGATGTTCAGGCCTTTGCCAGCCAGTTTGTGAGATTTGATATTTCTGAGCCGAGTCGAGTATTAGCTTGTGTGGTCTCTCGGTCTTTTCTTTATGATCGTATCAGGGAGCGTCAGTACGATGACCCCCATCTGCTTGTCCTTAAGGACACGGTTCAGCACGGTGATGCTAAAGAGGTCACGATTGGGGATAATGGTGCATTGAGGATGCAGGACATGCTATGTGTGCCAATGTAGATGGTTTGCGTGAGTTGATTCTCCAGGAGGCTCACAGCTCGCGGTACTCCATTCATCCGGGTTCCGCGAAGATGTACCAGGACTTGAGGCAGCATTACTAGTGGAGAAGAATGAAGAAGGACATAGTGGAACATGTAGCTCAATGTCTAAATTGCCAGTAGGTGAAGTATGAGCATGAATGGCCAGGTGGGTTGCTTCAGAAGTTAGAGATTTCGGAGTTGAAATGGGAGAGGATCACTATGGATTTTGTTGTTGGGCTTCCACGGACTCAGCGGATGTTTGATGCAGTTTGGGTGATTGTGGAAAGGCTGACCAAGTCAGCTTATTTTATTCTTGTGATGACTACCTATTCTTCCGAGCAGTTGGCTTGAATATATATTCGCGAGATCATCAGGCTTCATGGCATTCCGGTATCTATCATCTCGACCGGGGTATGCATTTTACATCACGGTTCCAGAGGGCTGTACAGTAGGAGTTGGGAACTCGGGTTGAGTTGAGCAAAATATTTCACCCTCAGACGGACGGATAGTCCGAGCTCACTATTCAGATATTAGAGGATATACTTCGTGCGTGTGTGATATATTTTGGAGGTTCTTGGGATCAGTTCTTACCACTTGTGGAGTTTACCCACAACAACAGTTATCAGTCGAGCATCCAGATGGCACCGTATGAGGCTCTGTATGGTAGGCGGTGTCGGTATCCAGTGGGTTGGTTCGAGTCGGGCGAGGCTAGATTATTGGGTACAGACTTGGTTTTGGATGCCCTAGATAAGGTGAAGGTGATTCAGGATCGACTTCGCACAGCCCAGTCCAGACAGAAGAGTTATGCGGATCGGAAGGTTTGGGATGTTGCATTCATGGTTGGAGAGAGGTTCCTGCTCTGGGTTTCACCTATGAAGGGCGTTATGAGGTTCGGGAAGAAGGGCAAGCTGAGCCCAAGGTTCATTGGTCCATTTGAGGAGTTGGGGAGAGTTGGAGAGGTTGCTTATGAGCTTGCCTTACCTCCCAGTCTAGCAGGATTTTATCCGGTATTCCTTGTTTCTATGCTCCGGAAGTATCACGATGATCCGTCTCATGTGCTGGATTTCAGCTCAGTCCAGTTGGACAAGGATCTATCTTATGTTGAGGAGCCAGTGGTTATTTTGGACAGGCAGGTTCGAAAGCTGAGGTCAAAGAACATTGCTTCCGTGAAGGTTCAGTGAAGGGGTCAGCCGGTCGAGGAACCGACTTGGGAGATCGAGCAGGATATACGTAGTCGTTATCCTTATTTATTCACCACTTCAGGTATGTCTCTATGCTCGTTCGAGGATGAACTATTATTTTAAGAAGGGGAGGATGTAATGACCCGGCCGGTCGTTTTGAGAGTAATAGCCTCGATCCCTTATTAACTGCTTCCCCCATATGTTTTTCTGCTTATGTGACTTGACGGGAGGTTTTGTTTTTAGTTTCGGAGTGTTTTGGGACACTTAGTCTCTAAACAGAAGCTTAAGCCTTAGGATTTTGACCGTAGTCAAAACTGTATAAAGACGACTCCGGAATGGAGTTTCGTCGGTTCCGTTAGCTCCGTTGGGTTATTTTGGACTTGGGCGCGTGTCCGGATTGTGTTTTGGAGGTCTGTAGCTAATTTAGCTTGAAATGGCGAAAGTTAAATTTTTGGAAATTTTTACCGGAAGTGAAATTTTTGATATCGGGGTTGGATTCCGATTCCGGAAGTTGGAGTAGGTCCGTAATGTTGAATATGACTTGTGTGCAAAATTTGAGGTCAATCGAACGTGGTTTGATAGGTTTCTACATCGGTTGTAGAAATTTAAAGTTTCAAGTTCATTAAGTTTGGATTGGAGAGTGATTCGTGTTTTTAGCATTGTTTGATGTGATTTGAGGTCTCGACTAAGTTCGTATGGTATTTTAGGACTTGTAGGTATGTTTGACGGAGGTCCCGAGGGCCTCGGGTTGATTTCGGGTGGTTAACGGGTCATTTTGGACTTGTGAAAGATAGCAGATTTTGTAGTATTGTTTTTTTGTTTGCACACTTTTCTTCATCGCGTTTGCGAGAGAGGTCTCGCAATCGCGTAAGGCATTTGAGAGGCCAGCTGGAGTTGTTCCATGCGTTCGCGAATATGGGGACGCGTTCGCGAAGTTTTGAGGATCAGTACATCAGGAACGCAATAAGAACATCGCGTTCGTGTTGAGGAAGTGGAGCAGCTGGGAACCCCAAGGATTTGTTCTACACGTTCGCGTAGCGGGTGCCGCGTTCGCGAAGCTTCAGGAAGTGAAAGGTACGCATTCGCGAGAGGTCCCTCGCATTCGCGAGAGGTCCCTCGCATTCGCGAAGGAGGAATTTTGGTCAGTGGGATTTTGTTATACGCGAACGCGAGGGTGTGGCCGCGTTCGCGAAGAAGGATTCACCTGCGCATAATATAACATTTCAAAAACGAGGATTTTGCCATTTTATCAAAAACTTGAGTTGGGAGCTCGAATTTGGATGAGAATTTGAGGGATCTTCAGAGTCATTGATTAGGTAATGATTCTTTTCTTGTTTTTGATTATATCCCACTAATCTATCACTAATTTCATCTTTTAATTTCGGATTTGGGTGGAAACTTTGAAAAAAATGGGAAGAAGTTCTTCAACTAAAATTTTGGGTTTTGATCGAGATTTTGATATCGGATTTGGATAATTTTGGTACGAGTGAACTCGTGAGTGAATGAGTGTTCATATTTTGTTACTTTTACCCAATTCCAAGACGTGGGCGGGTCGAGTTTTTGGGGAGACTTTCAAATTTCTTACTTTAGCTTTGATTTCATTAATTAGATTAATTTCTTATAGTTGTATTTATAGTATGTAATTGATTTTGGATAGATTTGGGCTATTCAGAGTCGGATATTCATGGAAAAGGTATTGTTACCGATTGATTGAGCTTGGTTTGAGGAAAGTGGGCTTGTCTAACCTTGTGTGGGAGAAATCCACTTAGGATTTGGTACTGTTGTGATATGCGAGCATCGTGTACATGATGACGATTACGAACACAAGCTACTTGTTGTAAAACTCAATTTATCTTTATTGAGTACCAATCTGTTTTCCTTTAATTTGAGTTATACCGTTTAAATGGGTATTAGTCTGTTTTTATTCTAAATTGAGTTATTCCAATATGTGTAGTTATCCTGTTTAGTCTAATATCGCATGTCTACGTGCTTTAACTGCTTATTTGAACTCTGTGAAGCATGCCTAGTTGATTCCCTACTTTTCCTTGTTCTTTATCAGTATAACGGTAGAAATATTGTTGTTAACTATTGTATTTGTCGGTTTGAGCTGCGTGTTTACTTTTGAGACGACAAGGCTGTACCTCGGGAGTTCTCCCTATATATTTACTTTTGAGACTACGAGGCGGTTCCTCGGGAGTTCTTCCTTCACATTTACCTTTGAGACTACGAGGCGGTTCCTCGGAAGTTCTCCCTGTATATTTACTTTTGAGACTACGAGGTTGTTCCTTAGGAGTTCTCCCTGCACATTTACTTTTGAGACTACGAGGCGGTTCCTCGGGAGTTCTTCCTTCACATTTACCTTTGAGACTACGAGGCGGTTCCTCGGAAGTTCTCCCTGTATATTTACTTTTGAGACTACGAGGTTGTTCCTTAGGAGTTCTCCCTGCACATTTACTTTTGAGACTACGAGGCGGTTTCTCGGGAGTTCTCCATGCATATTTACTTTTGAGACTACGAGGCGGTACCTCGGGAGTTCTCCCTGTATATTTATTTTAGGACTACGAGACGGTATCTCGGGAGATTCCCTACTGTTTATCCCTGTGTGTTGTACTGTTGCCTTGCTGTGTTTTCCTTTGTTAAAGTCTAGTCTCTTATTATATTGTATATTCTTCTGCTTTATTTATTATATACCAGTGGGCCTGACCTGACCTCGTCACTACTCGACCGAGGTTAGGCTTGGCACTTACTGGGTACCGTTGTGGTGTACTCATGCTACTCTTCTACACATATTGTTGTGTGCAGATTCAGGTACTTCTTATCCGCCCGCTACTAGCTGAGAGTGCTTATTGTTGTACGGAAACATCAAGGTATATCTGCCGCGTCCGCAGACCTCTGAGTCCACCTCTATTCTCTCCTATGTCATTTACCTTATGTACTTCTTTTGTTAGACTCTGGTGTATAGAGATACTAGTTCCCTTATGTAGCTTGTGACTTATGATGCTCCGGGTTTTGAAAAGACTGTGTATTTATAAAGTATTGGTTATTGCACATGCCGAGCGGCATTTTTACTAGTTATTTAGTTATCCACTGTTGTTAGTTACTAAGTTTTACTTTCGTTTTATTATTTTTTGCAATTTATTAGGTTTGCCTAGTCGTAAAGACTAGGTGACGTCACGACATTATACGGAGGGAGTTTGGGCCCTGACAAATAGATATTATAAAAAGGATGAATATGGATTCTTATGTGTAGACGTGACACAACTTCATAACACAAATGATCCATTCATTTTAGGCTCACAAGCTTAGTCTGTGTATTATGTTAAACATGATCAAAATGAGAAATAGCATGTAGTGGCTAGAGTAAGACCACAAAATTTATATGATCTACCCGAACAAGAAGATGAAATGGTGCTATATCAACTGATTGACTTGATTGAAAGGGGAGAATCATATCTTCAAGTAGAGTCGGACAATGATGTCATTTGAATACAAAGAGAAGATATTGATGAAGTGAGTGTTGATGCACCTTCTCTGAATAACGAGGAAGAAGTAAACTTTGAAGCTTTTGATGAACCTGATCATGAAAATGGAGATGAATTTAGTATAGATGAAGAATATCTTTCTGATGAAAATGATGAAATTGAGGATGATGATTGGTTATGATTTTCAACTAGTCTTCAAGATATTTTTTCTTATTTCAATGCTTTCTTCACAGAAGTTCACCTTGCCGAAATGGTTAATATCTGTTTTCTACTTCTGTTATTTCTTTATCATTTTTGCTTTTAATTGATTTGTTTTCTCAGCTTCAGAATATATATGGTCTCTTTTTAGCATTTTGCTTCTGTCACTTGCACGTTCAATTAGTCTCCAATAATATAATTTCTTTTAATATGTGTTGCAGCCTATCATGATGAGAGATGTGCAACAACAACAACAACAACCCAGTATAATCCCATTAGTGGGGTCTGGGGAGGGTAGTGTGTACGCAGACCTTACCCCTACCCTGGGGTAGAGAGGCTGTTTCCAAATGGCCCCCGACATCTTCCCTCCAAGAACTCCCCACCTTGCTCTTGGGGTGACTCGAACTCACAACCTCTTGACGAGAGATGTGCATGTTTCTAATAATGCTAGAACTGCTGATGTAATCTCAAACCCACCGCCAAGTAAGTTAATTCATTTGTTAGAACCCAGCCCTATAAAATCTCTAGCTTGTATATATTGTGTTTACTATACACCTACATATTTTCATATATAGTTGAAGGTCAAAAGAGAAAGGGAAGAGGTAAGACAACAGGGCTTTCAATCGAAAAACAACGCAAAGATAGTAACAATGAAAAGTTGAAGGTGATTATTCCGCCAGATCGAACTGTAGCAGTAGGTCCTGGAGCTAATGATTTTGTTCCCAAGCTTTTTGTCAAAGTTATGCATAATGTTAGGTATGATGTCAAGAATTGGAAGGAAGTTTATGATGTAGAAAAAGATAGGATTGTTGCTCATATGCTGGTAATTCACTCTATTCCCTTAGAATTTTCTTGTTGGTCCAGTACACATAAGCAAATTCTCAATTCCATATTACTTTTGGAATTGAATAATACACTATAACAACGATACAAGTATACATATAAAGTATACTGATAAACCAAGTTTAGAGCAGTCGACTCTGAAACATCCCTTAGTTCATTGGCAGACCATCGAAATTCTATTTTAAGTAAGTTCACTTAAGTTTGTTTTGAATTCAGGACACTTTCCAACTTCTAGACACACAACACAATTGGGACACTATCCTTAAAATAGCTGATACTTTTAAGGTAATTAATTAGGAGTACGCCAAAAATAAATGGATTTAACTTTGTATATTATATATTTTCTTATTCTATTTCTTATAGTACATCAAAAAAAATATTTACGAATTCAAACGCAACGTAGAGAATGAGTGAGCGAAACAAAACCAATAAGGTCAATCAAGAAGTGAATCGTATTTGCGGCAGAAAATCTTTCCAGGAAATATCTTTTGAATAGGTAACATATGTATTTATTTAATGGGTTTTGGTTATTCTTGATTTAATAATAAAATTTGATTTGTTTTGGTAGAGAAATACAAACACTAGTAAAGAGCCAAACTTGCAGAAACTTTGAGAATTGACTCACATGAAGAACGGACATTGGGTTATGATGCCTCTGCTGAATTAAATGTATATGTGACACTTTTATCTTTATTCCTAGAATATGAGTTTATAGAAATAAATATTGAAAGTTAAAGCCTCTATAAATTTTTTGTCGGATAAAGTGAAAGAATATATTGCTAAACAAATCCAAGAAATTGAAGAGGATACCGATTTGGACCCGATTGTTAATGTTGCATTTGTGAAAGTTGTTGGAGAAACGTCAAGTTATTGTCGTGGTCAAGGATCAGGAATTAAGTCAATAAGTAGGAGATTCATGAATGAAATTCAAGGGAAACTGCAAGCACAATAAAAAGAGGTAGAAGAAGAACGTTGTAAACGAGAGAGTGTAGAATGTCAGCTAAAAGAAGTACAGAAACAGCTTGAGAAGGAGCAAAAAAATAGAAGCCATGGTGCTTGACCAAAGATTATTAAAAGAGGTGATGATGGAACTAGTATCCCATATGCTAAGTACTAAGGTATTTCGTTTACTGACTTTTGATCCTAAGAATATTTCTGTCAAATAACTCAACAATAAAAGTGGTAGCATATTACTTGCATTACTCTAAACACAAGAAAACAAAGAATATATAATTGAAGCATAGCTCTAGAATTGATTGCAAATAAGTGTCCAACAAACATACTTGCAAAGTAAAATTACTCATGTACTAAATTAATAAATTATACCTTATTACTTACCATATGATCCACCAAATAACGCAGCAGGGCATGCCTGTACTGATAAATTACTTTTGTTGCTCTCACTATCTCTGTTTATGACTCGTTCCTATATCATTCCTTTCCACTGAGTTGTACGACAAATTAAATTATGTAGTTTTACTATGTTTAACAGAATGAAGTTTCTGCTGGAATTCTCAACATTATTTCTAATTTAAGTGGTTCAAATGAGACAAGTCGTCCAAGACTTATGGATGACATCACGGTTAGAAAACTTTGTCTAATTCTTGTAAAAGTAAATTCCTTAGTTGATATTGTTCATTGTCATGTTTGCATTATAGTTTTCAGTTGCAATTTATTTAGTTCTCTATAATCTGAGTTCAAAAAGAAAAGTTGCTTGATCTTGGACCTTTAAAAGATTATAGACTAAAGTCATATACAAAGAGTATCTTATACTTTGGAGAGAAAAAAGTAAAAGAAAATAAAGAAGGCCGATCTAATGTTATTTTGTGGCGATATGCAAAATCTATTGTAGCTATTTAGCTCTCTTCTTTTATGTTACGTGGTGCAGATTCTTATTTGATTATTTTTTAGCTTTGGCTTAGTTATAAAAATCTTTTTATATCATTCATTGGTGGACAAATTTGTTAGTACAAATGCATAAATACTGGCTTTCAGTGATTTTAAACTTCAATCACTTTGAATTACATATGAAACTAAAATACAACTATGCATGGATCCAGATACCAAGATTTGCCTTAATTTTTAAAAAAGGCTAACCTACGCCCGTATGTTCGGTGAAATGAAAAACTATAGATGTTACAATATGCTCATATGGTATTCCAATCTGCATATTCTCCGGGGGTATAAAAGCAATACGGTTGGATATGGGATTACAAATTCTATGTTCTCCATACCATTCTTCTTTTAAAAGTCAAGAAAAAGGAACATTGACTGATGTATGCCTGAAAATCAAAGATCATTGGTTTAGAATTTGTCATGACCCCGATTTTTCTCTGTAATATATCGTGATGGAACCCAGTCTTAAGGACTAGGTAAGCCTAATACTTACTGAATTAATGGCAAAATTTAACCAATAACTATTAAATGCGAAATAAAGATTACTATGCAAGCCAAGAATCCCAAAACTGGTAGTACAAGTCATAAGCTTTATAGAGTTTACTAGAAAATTTCTAAATACAATTATTCCGTAATAGAAATGAACAGTACAAGGTAAAATTTCAGAAGGTGAATCTGAGGCCTGTGAACGTGACAGCTGGTATACTTTGAGTCTCCACAGTAATGCCCGATCAGCTAGCAATTGATCAACAACTCCGAGGTACCTAGATCTGTACAAAAATATACAGAAAGCGTAGCATGAAAATACCACGGCGGTACCCAGTAAGTATCAAGACTAACCTCGGTGAAGTAGTGACGAGGGACAGACAAGATACATGCTAGACTTAATAACCTGTATAAGTATGAATGTGAAACTAACACGAAAATAATAGCATTATAAGGTTAAGCATGGTAGAAGTAACAAAACAATACTCATAATAGGAAACTAGAAACAACTATTAGCAACATGGAAACAAAAAAGTACTACGCCGTAGAGTAACTTGAACAAGGTTTAAGTCCGATGAAACCAAATGAAGGAAAGCAAGTAACAACTCAATAAGAACAACCGATTTCACACAAGATTTATTCAAGAATTTTCGAGAGGTACCAAACCGTAAAATCACAAATCACAGGTCTCGAATCACGAACCCAACTCACTTGACATCTTGTGCCCACATTATAAATTTCAACCGCACGGACTACTCATGTGCCAATTTCATAAATTTCATATCCGCACGGACAACTCACATGCTAAGAGGATCACATTATCTCATATCCGCACGGACAACTCATGTGCTAGCAATAATAATAATTTATAACTACACGGACGACTCATGTACGAATAGTACAACTCTCACACACAAGGCAAGTATAGAAGGATATATGTAAATGATCAATAGACATCAGGGCTCATCTTCTCTAACCGATATGGGTGATTAATTACGTATATACTTGTGCAAGTGTTCTATCACAACTCGAATCAACATGTAAGAGAATAGACAATGAATGACACATAATGAATAATCACAACAAAATTTACACTGAATAACTCACACAAGGTAGGCACACCACTACACAAATATGATCAGTAATAATGCCCCCAAGCCATCACAAGTCATCACAAATTATCCCCGACATAGCCCACCTTATCTCGTCACGTGCGCAATAATAAAGTAAATGCCCGCCGTATATCGCCGCACGCGCTTAATAGTATTCCTACCTTGTCTCGCCACATGCGCAAATCCACGTGTGCAAATATTAATAATAACAATAGCACGGACAACTCACGTGCGAAAACCCCGACAATCCTCTCAATAATACCACGTGTGCCAAAACATAATAACACAATATAAAGACTTCCACCACATGTGCCCATATGCCACGACTTTTCCTCAAAACGATTTAAATACCACAACCACGCATAACCCTCAGCTCAACACACTAAGTACAACAACAACAACAATAACAACAACAACAACAACAACAACAACAACAACAACAACAACAACATCAATAACACGAGAGTATGGCAAGTAATTCAACACAATAACTTCAAAACACCAAGGAACGGAAGAACGAGCTCACAATAAAAGACATAACAAGTAATAATGCCTTCAAATAGGAATAACTCAACAATAAGAGAGATAATGTGTCTCAATGATTTCAAATAAGAATAACTCAAAAATAAGAGAAATAATGTGTATCAGCAATATCAAATAAGAATAACTCGACAATAAGAGAGGCAACATGTAACGACGATTTCAAGTAATGACAAATCACAATGGAAGAGATCACATGTACTAAAAGAGGCAACAACTCTAGTTAAAGCATATAAGAATATATTTGGCAACAAAGGTAGAACATGAAACAATCAACTTCAAATAAGACATGTAAAGGTAAATTTAGCAAATGAATGATATAACATGATAAAGCAACTTCATTTTTAATATGCATAAGAAACCTAAGAGTCTAAAATGGTCAAATTTTCACATATAAGTCGTGTACACTCGTCACCTCACGTACACGTCATTCATGTAGTTCAAACAGCGCAAACAACCCAATTCCTACGGGGTTAGTTCTCCCACACAACGTTAGGCAAGATACTTACCTCGACGAAGCTAAACCGATACTCTAAAATGGCCTTCTTGTGTGAAACAACCTCCGGACGGCTCAAATCTAGCCAAAATAATTTCATAACATAATTAAAACTCATAGGAACAATTCCGGATAATAAAACTTCAGTTTTTAATTAAAACTAAAAACTCAACTCGAAAGTCAACCCTAGGACCGCACCTCGAAACCCGACAAAAATTCACAAAATCCGAACACCCATTCCGATACGAGTCCAACCATACCAAAATTACTAGATTTCGACTCTGATTCGGCCTTCAAAACCTCAAATTAAGTTTGGAAAAATTTCTTTTCTAATCCCCCAAATCATAAAAATTGGTGCTGGAAATAGTGTTAAATTTATGAATAACGGACCAAATCAAGTTAAGATTACTTATCCCAGTCCAATTTGTGAAGTTTGCCTATGAAAATCACCCAAACCGAGCTCCCCAACTCTAATTATGTTAAAATGGGGAAACACTCGTTTTAATAAACCTCTCCAGGCAAATCGCATTTGACACCGGAGACTTATAAATCGCATTTGACACCGGAGACTTATAAATCGCATTTGACACCCCAGACTTATAAATTGTATTTTACACCCGAGACTTATAAATTGCATTTGACACCTGCGATTTGCCTCTGTTCCCTCAAGCACTAGAAAAACAACAGTCTTTCCCGACATTGAAATGGGCATAACTCTCTCATAAGACCTCGGAATACGACGATTAATGTTGCTATGGTTCTTAATTACAATACGAAGCTGATGGTTCAATCGAATCACAAATCAAAGGCCATCTGCACAATATGATACCCTTTATTCCAAAAGAAACGACGATGAAACATCAAATAAGAGCGCGGCACAATCCAAACCCATCTGAAACTCACTCGAGCCCCATGAGACCCCAACCAAATATACTAACAAATCCCAAAACATGATACGAACTTGCTCGAAGCCTCAAATTGTCGCTAACAATACTAGAATCACGAATCGCGCATCGAATCAAGCCTAAGAAACGTATGAACTTCCGAATTCCAAAACTAATGACGATTCATACCAAACCAACTGCGATTGAATTAAAATTTTGCACACAAGTCATAAATGACAGTACGGACCTATTCCAACTTCCGAAACCTGGATCCGACCCCGAAATCAATAAAGTCAACTCCCGCTCAAACTTTCCAAATCTTCCATTTTTTCAACTTTTGCCAATTCATGCTAAAACGACCTACGGACCTCCATATCAACATATGGACACGCTCCTAAGAGCAAAATCACTATATGAAGCTATTGGAATCATCAAGCACCGTTCCGGAGTCGTTTACACAAAAGTCAAACTACGGTCAACCCTTTTCACTTAAGCTTCTAAATCAAGAATTATTCATCCAAATTGATCCTTAATCATCCGAAAAACTAAACTCGACCACAAACGCAAGGCATAACACATAATAAGAAGCTTCTCGAGACCTTAAGCCGCCGAACGGGACGCTAATTCTCAAAATGACTGATCGGGTCGTTACATTCTTCCCCTCTTAAACAAAGTTCGTCCTCGAATGTGCCAAGAATCATTCATAGGTCATAAAATCACTGAATGTACTCACCATACATATACTCACGGGTGATCCCACGTCACTCCAATCCATATAAACCCGACAACACTATCTCAATTGAAGTTTATTTCTCCCATCCACATTGATAAACCTTAGAATCAAATTTCTCACCATCCGATCATTTCGAAAAGAATCGTTTCTCATATCAACACACGGTATCAGCTCCAACTAGCTATAATAACTCATGCCTACACCCACACGGTACGACCACACAGCGTAACACACCACACATGCCCATAACAATAACTCTAGCCACAATAACTGCCCATAATCAACTACAGCACTAGCAGTTAACCTCATCTCAGTTTAAGCCTCATTTTAAACCTTCACAATACTGGCAACAATGCAAGAAACACGAAGACCTCATAAATATTCACCTGAATCATCAAGTCACATTTAACATCACCTGGGCACACACCTCGTAAGCTAAAACCCAGTAAGCACAACGCGAATAAGACTAATTATGCAAAGAGAAACACATGAGAAAACTATCAAACAAGTCTGACTGGCACAACTCCCTATCAGTACCATACTATGAATCAATTTCACAAGGGAGAATTAAAACACATGAACTAATCACAAGGATCTCGTCCTTATATAACTTCCACGATGGCACGTATCCCGGCTCAAACATATCAAACCGCATGAAAACAAGAGGATTCCATCCTCAGCTCTAAATCACAAGTAGTATACATATCATGCCAACCGAAACCTTCCATTTTTTAAAAATATTTCGCTAAGAAAAATCATAACACATAATGAACTCCCACATCGGTAGAGCATTTACATCACAAACTGTTACCAACCACCCAGAAATAACATCAAAACCTACTGTAATGGATAACAGAACTCATTTCTAGTCTCGTAGCTTTCAATAGTGAACAAAAATAAAACGATAGACACAGACTACCACCATAGAATCTCTCAATAGGGGTAAACACATAAGTAGAGTACAAAATCACGAAGCTCACCCACATGTGAAGCATGATAGGAGGACTCACCTCAATAAGAAGAACTAAATAAAAATAAGGATAGTCCTCCTGTATGAAAAATCAAATCCATACCTATAACGACACCATCTGGTTTAGTGACCTTATCCATACCATGGTAATTATATCAACGGGTCGGGCCTTCCCCTCTTGGGTGCCCTCTACCCGCCTGAATACCTCACTGTGACATATCTGTCTGGAGTCTGGGACAATCTCTGACCATGTGACTGGTACCTCCACACTAAAAGCAACCTCTCCACTGACGTGGTTGTGGAAGCTGTCCGGTACGGGTACTCTGAGACCAATAGGTATCTGAAACACCGCGCGAAGCCTGAAGTGCAAACTGGACTCGCTGACCCACAAAACCTCTACCATGATGTACCCTTCCACCAAAATAGGGACCTATAGGTCCTCCCGGTCAACGAGGCCTCTTAGCCTTCCTGTCCTCTCTCTCTCTTGACCCCACATGTCCTCTCTCTCCTGTTCCAGCATGCCCTCTAATCGGCGAGCAATCTCTACCACCTGCTGAAATGGAATATCTGTGTGATGACCCGATATGTCATTTTTAATTTTAACCTTCATTTATTTATTCCAAGACCTCGAATAGCTCAATTAAGCCTTCCTCGATTTACGTGTGCAATCCGTATCTTTTTCTAGAAAATTTTATATAAAAAACCATTCATCATTTGGACATTTGTATAGAAAGTTATGATCGATTGACTAAAGGCTGGTACTGCAGATTTTGGCTATAGCAGTGTGCATCGCCAGATTTCTGATCTGCATAGCTGACTTTGGAAGCTTCGAACTCTATAAGGAATCTAGAAATTATCAAAACATGAAAGTTGTAGCCCTTGTTGTCTAGTTTCCAGAAAAGTAAACCATTTATCATTTGGACATCCGTATAAAATGTTATGATCAATTTACCGAAGGCTGGTAATGCTGTTTTTTCTGGGACTGAAGCAAAAATCGCATGTGCCAAATGCGATTTATAGGTCTCAAATGACAAATGAAACTTGCCGGACAGATTCTAAAAATAGGGGGTTTCGGCCATTTTAACATATTTGGAGCTGTGGAGCTTGGATTGAAGCAATTTTTGAGGCGATGTTTCACCATATAGATTGGGGTAAGCGTTCTATATCCGAAAATGATTATACTTCATGATTCTCTGGTTATATTTATCATTTATTTAGGATTTAAATGAAAGAAATCAAGATTTTTACAAAAATTTTCAGGAACGAAAATTTAAGATTTGGAGGTCGAGTAGTTATCGGAATTTGATAAAATTGTTATGGTTGAACTCGTGTCGGAATAGGTATTCGGATTCCGTGAAAATTATATCGGGTTCCGAGAAGCGAGTCCCCCATTGATTTTGGTTGATTTTTTAGAATAAAATTTTATGTCGACGTTTTATTACTCGAAATTGTTTCCGATGAATTTTAATGAAGTTATACAATTAATTTGGATAGATTTGAGTTGTCCGAAGGTCAATTCAAGCAAGAAGGTGATTTTGGAATATCGACCTAACTTCAAAAAGGTAAGTATCTTTCCTAACCTTAAGTGGGAAAATTACCCCTTAGGCATCGAGTCTTATATGCCATTTGTGAAATGTGAAAAATCGTGTACGCGAGGTGACGAGTACGTACTCGGGCTTATATATGCAAAATTTATTGGGTTAAAGTCTTAGGCATTTTTGTGTAGTAAATTGGATAATTGTTGGCATTTATTTAATCCCCTATTTGCCATGTCTCAATCATTATTTGTCGAATTTATTTTTTATATGATAATTTGATGTGATTGTCACTTGAATTATTATGTGAATACCGTGAGTTTGTTGATTTGATATTTCCTGGAAATAATTATATTATGGCTTTTTCCATCTGCAAATAATTAATTAAATAAGTTTAAATTGAGGTGTTAATATAATTATCAAAAATTTAGATTAATGAAGATTTTGCCCTATACTGAGTTATTTTTCCATCTCTGTTGTTGTTGTTTTTGAGGTTTTGTGTACATTGTGTAGAGCCTTGGGCTACTTGCTATGAATTTAAGTGAATTTGTTGTGTATTTAGAATTGGTTGTGGCGTACGGGCAAATTGTGATATGAATTATTGTATTATGTTATCGTGTTAATATTCCGTGTAAATTGTTGTGTGATTTGAGTTATTATTATGAGGACATAAGGGTGGCATTCCACTGTTGACATTATGTGGGTATAAGGGTGGCATTTTGTCATGACCCAAAATTTATTAAAGGTCGTGATGGCGCCGGACACCACTGTCAGGCAAGCCAACACTAAATATTTAATTAAATTCTCATTTTAGTGTTTCTGAAAACATAAATTTGCTTCAATTTAACTAGTAACAAACGAACTTTAAGAATAATAATAATGTTTTCCAATTTCAATACTAAATATCCCATAATCATCCCAGAACCCGGTGTGACAAGTACATGAGAGTCAACTAGAAAGATAAAATAAAATACAACACCTGTCCAGAATACAAATCAGACATGAAAATACATAAGTAACTCTGAAGGAGACTCTGTTGGCTGCGGATCGTAGATGGAAATGCAGCTCGCCTAATCCTGCATTTACCACACCTTTGCGCCCGCAAGACTGCTAGACATAAATGCACATGCACAAAAATGTGCAACAAGTATACTATGAATATGTAAATCAACACGTACCCAGTAAGTATCCCGCCTAACCTCGAAGAAGTAGTGACGAGGGGTCGACTCGGACACTAACTATGGCCAACAATAATATACCAATAATATGATGAATTATGGATTTTATAAGGCAGCTATAAACTCGATAACATGAAGCAGGTAAATAATTCTTTTGTTAATAGGGGATTTCCAAATTTATTTTCATCTTTTAACAATTTTATCTACGGCCAATGAGGCCATATCAATTATCAATAATTCCAAAACAATCAATTATGTCATGCGCAAATCATACCGAGGTCGTACGGCCCGATCCAACATAATATTAAACTGTGCACTGCCAGAGGGTCGAACGACGCGAACCATAGATGCATCTATTTAATCTGCCGAGGCGTTCGACCTGTTCCTCGAAAGATAAACACATTCAAACACTCAGTCAATAATTCATCAAGGAGCAATTGTCCAAGGAAATGGCAAATCCTCGTTTAACGGTCAAGAAAATGATGTCTAACCTTTCTGAAATTCACTTACCAAGTTCGATATGATTTAAGCAATTTAAATTGACCATAAGGTTACAAATATCGCAAGTATAGCATGCTTTTGGGTCCTAGACTACCCGAACTTAAGCATAATAGTAGCTACGCACGGACTCTCGTCACCTCGTGCGTACGTAGCCCCCACAAATAGAAGCACATATTGATTTAATTCACCTATGGGGTTAATTCTCTATTACAAGGTTAGAAAGGAGACTTACCTCGCTCCGAAGTTCCATAGCCGGCTCCCAAGCCTTTCCAACAATTCAAACTGATGCCCAACATTCCAAACTAGTCAATAAATGTGCAAACCCATCAAAACATATACTATAATACTCACAACAATTCAATTTACAACAATTCCCAACTCCGCTCGGAAAGTCGATAAAATCACCCTCGGGCCCACGTGCCCGGATTCTGAAAATTGTTTTGAAGATAACCATTACCCACAGTATTACAAACTCAAATATATAATTTGTTCTCAATTTCTTACCCAAATTCGTGGTCAAATTCCAAAATTACCAATTTCTAGGTTTTTCTTCAAAATTCCAAATTTCTACAATTTTTCATGTCTAAATCCATATAAACTCATGTATTTAATTCAAATTGTGTCGAAAGAACTTACCCCATTATGATTGATGAAGATGGCACTCCAATGTGCTCCAAAATCAGCTCCCTTGGGCGAAATGAAATGAGATAGAGCCAAACCCTCGTTTTACAAAAGACACTGCCCAGCCCCGACTTCCGCACCTGCGGTCACTTAACCGCTCCTGCGGTTCCGCAGGTGCGGCCCAACTACCGCTTCTGCGGTCTTCCACCAGACCCCTCAACTCCGCATATGCGGCCAGCATCTGCTTCTGCTGCTCCACGCGCGCAGGTGCGGTCCCGCTTCTGTGAATCTCGACCGCATCTGCGGTCCACGCCTCCCCCAGCAAAATCCGCTTCTGCGAGTCCTTTTGCCGCACCTGCGGACTCGCACCTGTGGCCCTCTTCTCGCACGTGCGATTACACCAGAAGCCCAGCTTCTTCAGCCCTTCCTAAAATTCCATTTTTTTTAATCCGTTAACCACCCAGAATCCACCCGAGGCCCCCGAACCCCGTCCAATCACACCAACCAGTTCCAAAACATAATACGCACCTGCGCGATGCCTCAAATCATATCAAACAACGCTAATACCACGAATCACACTCCAATTCAAGCTTCATGAACTTTAAAACTTCAAACTTCCTCATTCGATACCGAAACCTATCAAATCACGCCTGATTGCCCTCAAATTTTGCACACAAGTCACATTTGACATTACGGACCTACTCCAACTTCCGAAATCGAAATCCGACCCCGATATCAAAAAGTCCACTCCCCGTCAAACTCTCCAAAAACCTTCAAATTTCTAATTTCGCCAAATAACCCCGAAATAACCTACGGACCTCCAAATCTACTTCCGGACGCGCTCCCAATACCAGAATCACCATACGGATCTATTCTCAGATTCAGAATCCCAAAACAAACATTGATAACATTGAAATGCACTCCAACCCAAATTTACGAAAACCTTCTAAAATGCCAACTTCCATAATACGCGTCGAAACGCTCCCGAATCATCCAAAACCCGATTCGGACATACTACCATATCCAAAATCATCATACGACTCTGTTGGAACCTTCCAATCCCGATTCTGAGGTCGTTTACTCAAAAATCAAACCTTAATCAATTCTTCCAACTTAAGGCTTTCAAAATTAGAATTTTCTTTCCAAATCAATTACGAACTTCCCGAAATTCAATTCCGACCACGTGCACAAGTCATAATACCTGAAGTGAAGCTACACAAGGCCACAAACCACTGAACGACACGCTGGAGCTCAAAACGACTGGTCGGATCATTACATTCTCTCTCACTTAAACATACGTACGTCCTCGAACGTGCTAAGAACTGCTCTGGAGTTGCCCGAATTCAGTGTTTAACACCTCGCACACCTACCCGTGCTACCACAACTCAGTTGAGCACATTAGCTCGAGCTAATCTGAAGATTCTCCCTTCTATTTTATCAAAAAAGCCTTAGAGCGAAATTGTAACGTATGAAATTCTCTACCAGGTCTGCTTCCAACATACGAACATCGTTTCAATCACTACACGATGCACCAATACATGATCGCATACCTTTACTGAATTCATACCATGCACCGGGTAACTCACATGACCATAATAACATTTTATGACAACGATAGTCGAAATCTGACGAATCTGATGCCCACAACGCACCTCACAAAGTAAATAAGTCATGTTTCAACTCTCGCAATACTTCCACCACCAGAAGGACNTCCTGGAGGCCCCCCCCCCCCCACACAAGAACCATTACTTTATTATGGACTGAATAACAATACTCACTCTTCAATATGCCTTATATAAATCTGAACGCACTGATCCCAGGTCCAAAAGTCTCGTCTCCCCCAGTACAAGCTGCTCAGACAATAAGCCACTTTCGACACTGCCAAAAGTATCATGTGATGCCACAATGTGCCAACAAGCTACAAACTCGAAAGTGATACATAAGGAAAACGAACTCTGGAAAGGACTACTCAACCCACATAACTAATTAGACAACCGAAAAGGCGTTATGAACCTTCCTTAGAAAATGGAAAACAAAACTCACGAAAAACAATATAGGGGATTGTACTCAACATCACACTGTTACGGCGCGCAACCCGATCCAAACAACATACCTGTGGCAGCATGCCACCCGATCCACACATAGAATTTATATAAGGAGATACTTACCGAGCTAGAATGCTCATTATTACAAAATACCCGAATATCAGCTACAAGCACGCTAAGTGCATAATACTATCCCAGGGGAGACAGATAGTGCCATACGCTACAAAGGTCAAGCACAACTAAGGTGCGATATATGATCTGACTCTCGAGAGCCATCCTGATCACATAACAACATCGCTACGCGAAAGCTCAACACATGTGAAATTTATCAAGCCGTTTCACAACTCACATGGCACAATATAGTATTACATGAAATAGCTGACGACGAAACGACATCCAACGTATGAATACTCCTCCATAGGGAGCGCTATGCTGAAATGCACACATCCGGCATGATACAGAGCCCACATTCATATTTAAATCCTTTCATGGACCTCAAGTCGATTCTGATCGCACCATACTAGGAAAATAACCTTTCAAGGGTACATAATAATCCCTTTTTCCCATAACACACAAGAGCAACTATCATAACCGGAACAAACTTTCACAGTCCACTACCAAATGATCTGAGCGCCCTCCAGGCACAAATTCCCAAATTAGCGATATTACCACAATCTTCATACTTGGTTTCAATTCTTCAATCAATCAAGTGACTACACGTCACACTTATACAATCTTCCCATGGGATACGCTCACATGACCTTCCGTACTAGGTAACAAGTCTGTACATTCATATCATCGGCCGCACTAATGCTGTAAAGAGAATCAAGGATCCGCAAATCAATACACAAAGCCTCTTACATAAGATACCGATCTTAGGTGACGCTGAAGACGATGTCGGCCTACTCTAAATATCTAAATTCTTTTCCTACTCATCCGAGCTCGTGGCATCGTTGTCAACACCGAACCACAAACTTGATCCTCAACTTCAAATTCCCATGCTGCTCACTGCACCTAATCATGACAATACGCAAGAGTACAAGAATTTCATCATAACTCATGAACCCCTAACAGATTAAACACTTCATCATATAGGAACATTTCACTTAACTCATTTCAGGTGAACCATAGCAGCACGTAACTGAATTCCCAAATCGTAGAAAATACAAACCTTAAGTCATGATCTAAGACGCCATAACTCTTCCCGGATCCATTTACATAATAAAGCCATTCGAATTAGATACCTCCCTAATCAACCAAGTGGTGGTGGCGCTCAAGCCCAAGTGTATAACCACAAACTACATGTATAACTTCACGCTAAAGAAAATGATTGCTGCCACAATCATGCTGATTCAACCATTACTATCCGACCCCGCTTCTTCCAATTTATTATCTACTTGCCTTAGAAATAGTAACAATATCTCCATTCCAACGTAACGAACCAAATCCACACTTGTCCTGAGTGACCCCATTTCACGAGACCACATTGTCTTAAAACCCACAAACCATCTCATACCCTCCTTGTACGCACATTCGCATCTTCAACTGATATGCCCATTCTGATAATTCCTTTCGAGAATATGAAGTTACTTCTTCCCATTCCTCAATGCCACACCGTAGAGCAAAGATAATGTAGAACACTCCAAGTCACCTTTCACAATCCGCTACAAAAGCTCGGTTCTTAACCATACTGCGGGCTTGAAATCCTTAGGCGCCGCATTTTTAACTTTTGAATTCACTAGGACCATTGTTGAGAGTCACCCACTCTGACTTGTCCCCGAATATAATCAAACTCCAAGGCTCCACTAGAACATGAACGCCATCTCAAAGAAGCACCCGGCTGAATCATTCCTTATACACCACTTCCACACGAAGCCTAGACTCTAAGTCTTCCTCAAACCTGAACACGAATCGATAAGGCCAAATATATCACACATTCCTCAAATCCTTTGCTCAAATTACCGATGATGTTCTCTTCCCTTAGCCATGGCGACCCATCAATACACAGATAACAAGAAACGACACTAGTTGACAATTACACAATCGAATCATAGACGGTGGGGCTCCCCCACTTAGCCTGAAGCTACCATTGCATAACCCCGAAACCCACCAAGATTCCTTATCTCCTATTGACATGATATTGCACAATCAACCCGCCAAATTTCCTTGAAATCCTTATGTTAAACATTTTATGAACATTCTAAATCACTAGCCATATTCACATATTCGATCTCTTACTGGATAATCAGTAAAATTCTTCGTAGAAGCTTCATCAACACTACGCAACCACTAATCTGCTCACATGATATATCCCACTTGTGGAAATTTCATGCCGACATCCTCCAACAACGCTGCACCGAGTACAATTACTACGAAACCAATAAACCATCCTGAGCTCGTGCTCATTCACCCGCTGTACAAGTCCGTTCACTCCTCATGGACATCAACTAAAGATGAGACAATACATTCCAATCCAAGGTCATATTGTATCCTGCTTCATAATAAGAAACTCCCTCCTGTCATACCCAATCTTCCAGCCAATATTCCAAATTAAGCCCGTAGACCTAGTCACTGTCCATCATAAATCCCAAATCACTCCACTTTCCTCAAGATGTGTAATTATCCTACCACGTAACCCATATGCTACCTTGCAACTCTCCCACTTTGGTCAAACCCTCTCCTTTAGCAACTACTCGACTTCTGTTTCACACACTTGGCCTTCTAGAATTTTAACCACCGCAAGACACCTCCCACATGTCCTTCCTCTTCATTCGCTGCCCAGTCGTTACCTTAAATCAAAATCCGTCTCTGTAGCACTTAAACCAATTGATCACTACCGACTTTAAACCTTCTCGAGGATCATCGCTTCGGTCCTGAACCATTGTACATCGAGGTCTCTTACAGCTGCTTTCCCGGCATCATTTCACAACACCCTACTCCGAAGGCAAAATCAAAGAAGATCATAACACTGACAAACCGTAATGCGTTCAAATAAGGACGACGACACCGCATCACAATGAAAACTCCATCGCACTCGAAAATGCCAAGTCTCATTACTCCATCAACCCAAATCCGAACATTCATAGTCCTATTGTCTTTTCTTTGCTGTAATTAAATATTGAATCTCTGAATCATGCATTGAGTAAAACCTACTTTCAAGTCATTCACTGCCTCGACGCATAGACAAGTATCCTACTATTTCACGAACATTATGCTATAGCAACGCACGAATCGTTATAACAACCAATGCAAAATCTCAAAGCCTTAGATAATACTGATACTGAGCTGAAACGACAGAACGACCTCTCATAAGGCGACGACAATAGCCCAATCAAATACACAGGGAGAAACTTCCTGAACCACATTTGTAGTACCATTAAACTTCCTTGATTCCCAATTTATAACAAGTGCTTCACGCCGTATAATATTGAATAGGAAGGAAACAAAGGCATAAGCCTCAAGCAATCGAATCGCACGATGAGGAATCAAGAAGGAAAATGCTTCTAACAGCCTTATAGCCTCTCGAAGATAAGTACAGACATCTTCATACCGATCCGCAAGACTATACTAGACTTGCTAATGACTTGTGAGACCTAAGTGAACCTAGTGCTCTGATACCATATTGTCACGATCCAAAATTCATTAAAGGTCGTGATGGCGCCGGACACCACTGTCAGGCAAGCCAACACTAAATATTTAATTAAATTCTCATTTTAGAGTTCTGAAAACATAAATTTGCTTCAATTTAACTAGTAACAAACGAACTTTAAGAATAATCATAATGTTTTCCAATTTCAATACTAAATATCCCATAATCATCCCAGAACCTAGTGTCGCAAGTGCATGAGCATCAATCAGGAAGATAAAATAAAATACAACACCTGTCCAGAATACAAATCAGAGAGGAAAATACATAAGTAACTCTGAAGGGGACTCTGCTGGCTGCGGATCGTAGATGGAAATGCAGCTCACCTAAGTCTCTGCATTTACCACACCTCTGCGCCCGCAAGACTGCTAGACATATATGCACCTGCCCAAAAATATACAGCAAGTGTAGTATGAGTACATAAATCAACGCGTACCCAGTAAGTACCCCTCCTAACCTCGAAGAAGTAGTGACGAGGGGTCAACTCAGACGCTTACTATGGCCAATAATAATATACCAATAATATGATGAATTATGGATTTTATAAGGCAACTGTAAACTCGATAACCTGAAGCAGGTAAATAATTCTTTTGTTAATAGGGGATTTCCAAATTTATTTTCATCTTTTAACAATTATGTCTCCGACCAATGAAGCCATATCAATTATCAATAATTCAAAACAATCAATTATGTTATGCGCAAATCATGCCGAGGTCGTACGGCCCGATCCAATATAATAATAAATTGTGCACTGCCGGAGGGTCGAATGACGCGAACCATAGATGCATCTATTTAATCTGCCGAGGCGTTCGGCCCATTCCTCGAAAGATAAACACGTTCAAACACTCAGTCAATAATTTATCAAGGAGCAATTGTCCAAGTAAATGGAAAATCCTCTTTTAACAGTTAAGAAAATGATGTTTAACCTTTTTGAAATTCATTTACTGAGTTCGATATGATTTAAGCAATTTAAATTGACCATGGTTACAAATATCGCAAGTATATCATGCTTTTGGGTCCTAAACTACCCAGACTTAAGCATAATAGTAGCTACGCACGAACTCTCATCATCTCGTGCGTACATAGCCCCCACAAATAGAAGCACGTATTGATTTAATTTACCTATGGGGTTAATTCCCTCTTACAGGGTTAGAAAGGAGACTTACCTCGCTTCGAAATTCCATAGCCGGCTCCCAAGCCTTTCCAACAATTCAAACCGATGCCCAACGCTCCAAACTAGTCAATAAATGTGCAAACCCATAAAAAATACAATCTAATACTCATAACAATTCAATTTACAACAATTTTTAACTCCGCTCAGAAGGTTGATAAAATCACCCTCAGGTCCACGTGCTCGGATTCTGGAAATTCTTTTGAAGATAACCATTACCCATAGCATTACGAACTCAAATATATAAGTTTTTCTCAATTCCTTACACAAATTCGTGGTCAAATTCCAAAAATACCAATTTTTAGGTTTTTCTTCAAAATTCTAAATTTCTATAATTTTTAATGTCTAAATCCATATAAACTCGTGTATATAACTCAAAATTGTTTAGAAAGAACTTACCCCATTATGATTGATGAAGATGGAACTCCAATGTGCTCCAAAATTGGCTCCCATTGGCGAAATGAAATGAGATAGAGCCAAACCCTCGTTTTAAAGAAGACACTGCCCAGCCACGACTTCCTCACCTGCGGTCACTTGACTGCTCCTGCGGTTCCGCAGGTGCATAGCAACTACCGCGTATGCGGTCTTCCACCAGACCCCTCAACTCTGCATATGCGGCCACCATCCGCTTCTGCGCCTCCATGCGCACAGGTGCGGTCCCGCTTCTGCGGATCTCGACCGCATCTGCGGTCCACACCTCCCCCGGCAAAATCCGCTTCTGCGAGTCCTTTCCCGTACCTGCGGACCTCTTCTCACAGGTGCGATTACACCAGAAGTAATTAATGCGGACCTGGAACCCCCCAGAACCCCGTCTAATCACACCAACCAGTTCCAAAATATAATGCGGACCGCTCGAGGCAGCAAATCACATCAAACAGTGCTAATAACAAGCATCGCACTCTAATTCAAGCTTTATGAACTTTAGAACTTCAAACTTCCTCATTTGATGTCGAAACCTATCAAATCACGCCCGATTGCCCTCAAACCCAAATTTACGAAATCCTTCCAAAATGCCAACTTCCACAATAGGCGCTAAAACGCTCCCGGGACATCCAAAACCCAATCCGTACCTACGCCTAAGTCCAAAATTATCATACGAACCTGTTGGAATCTTCCAATCCTGATTCCGAAGTCGTTTACTCAAAAATCAAACCTTAGTCAATTCTTCCAACTTAAGGCTTCCGAAATTATAATTTTCTTTA
Organism: Nicotiana otophora; assembly: GCA_000715115.1. Classification (NCBI taxonomy): domain Eukaryota; kingdom Viridiplantae; phylum Streptophyta; class Magnoliopsida; order Solanales; family Solanaceae; genus Nicotiana; species Nicotiana otophora. Next base: position 123,721 of record AWOL01S0021787.1, on the reverse strand, counting down.
CAAATCAACTTTGAACTTCCCGAAATTCAATTCCGACCACGTGCACAAGTCATAATACCTGAAGTAAAGCTACACAAGGCCTCAAACCACCAAACGATGCGTTGTTGCTCAAAACGACCGGTCGGGTCGTTACACATTTGACTGTGGTTATGTGTGTTGGGATATTGTCTGGGCGGAGTGATAAGGGTGGCTATTAATAGGAGTGATAAGGGTGGATATATGAGCAATAAGGGTGGCTATTGATATTGTCAGGGCAGAGGGATAAGGGTGGCAATTATTATGGAGTGATATATGGCTATAGGAGAGATAATGGTGGCTATTGTCAGGGATGATACATGATGATGTGGGATTATTTTGTTGGTGATTTTTATATGATGTTATGATTTTCCCTGCTATTTATTTTTATCTCTTGTGCAACTTGTCTTGTTGTTCGTAACTTGATAATAGTCTGATTCATGTTAAAATTGTGAGCCTATGGCTATTGCCGGGCGGATTATGTTATCGGCGCGTGAACTGTCCGTGCAGATGTTATATGAAATGTGGGTACGAGTTGATGGGGAAAATATGATAACTTTATTATTGGCACGTGAACTGTCCGTGCATATATGATATGAAATATGGGCACGAGGTGTTGGGAAAAATATGATAATTTTATTATTGACACGTGAGTTGTCTGTGCGGTTGTGATAGAAATGTGGGCATGAGGTGCCTGGGAAAATATGATGATTTTATTATTGGCATGTGAGTTGTCTATACAGTTGTGATAGAAATATGGGCACGAGGTGCCGTGAAAATATGAAGGTGGGCTGAGACCCGTGTTACGTAAGATATGAAAGTGGACTGAGACCCATATTTTGTGATTATAAAATAAGGTGTCACATAGTGACTTTTATTTGAAAGAATTATATTCAAAATATTTATTTGGAAGAATTTTATCCAAAATATTATATTGAAAGAATTATATTCGAAAGATTTTTATTTGACAAACTTATAGATGAAAGATGTATATTTTAAAGGACTTGATTATTGGTTGTAATTGTGTTCGTTATTTGTCTGAGCAATAATTATGGTGTTCTTGTTGCCTTGCTGTTTACATCATTAGTTGATTATTGTGGCTATCAGTGCTATTTGTTTTCTATTATTTTTGTATACAATATTGCACAGGTTATTACACTAGTGAGTATCTTGACTGTACCTCGTCACTACTCCACTGGGTACCGACTGTGGTGTACTCATACTACACTTCTGCATATTTTTGTGCAGAACCAGGTATTGAAGATATCGGACTCGGACATAGTTAGAGTGTGATCGCAAGGACTTAAGGTAGAGCTGCTTGGTCGTCGCAATCCCTTAGAGTCTTTCCAATTTTATTGTACTGTTAATTTCTTATTCGAATAGAATTGTATATTCGGTCATCGAGATCATTCCATGTATTCAATTAGAGTTCGTGACTCGGTATTACCAATCTTGGGAGGTTGTTATAATTATTTCCGTTGTGAGTTTTGATTATCTATAAAAAAAATAGTTTGAAATGAAATTGAAATCGGCTTACCTAGTCTTAAAGACTAAGTGCCATCACGACACCTGGGGTGGGATTTTGGGTCATGACAGTCCGACTCCAACTCCCGAGCCATGCTGAACCGGATATCATGACTGAGCCCCTCAATGAACCTGCAGACTCGCTCTCTAACTGTAGAACTCTGACATTGACATACTACCCTGGCGCAGCTGCTCAAACTCCACGCGCCATGCATCCCGATGAGTCTGGGGAATAAACTCTCTCCAGAACATCTCTGAAAAGCTGAGTCGGTGAAAGTGAATTTTCATCGGCCGGACTACCCAACTCATACGCTCACCACCACTGACATGTCGCTCCCTTAAGCTGGAACGTAGTAAAAGCAACCCCACTTGTCTCCACAATACCCATAGTGCGAAGAATACGGTGGCACTTCTCTAGAAAACTATGGGAATCCTCTGAAGCCAAACCACTGAAAGTAGGAGGGTGATACTTCTTGAACCTCGCTAGTCTAAGTTGTTCCTCCTCCGTTTCCCCTAGCCTAACCTCGGGCTAAACCGGAATAACAAGTTGTACCGGCACCACACCCGAAACCTGTCCAATATGAACCCTCTGCTCTGGAATACTGGCGGTGGGAGCCTGAGCTCCTCCCCAATATACGAAGTAACTGGTGCAATGGAGATCAACCCCGCGTGAGTCAATGTACCAAACATTCTCAGGAACTGCGCTAAAGTCTCCTAAAGTTCGGCGGTAGCAACAAGCTCCTTCGGTGCCTGCCCTCTAATTGGAGCTACTAGAAGCTTCTCAACTGCTGCCCTGATGGGTGCTCTAGCTATGGTGCGTGCTCCTCCTCGACCTCTGCCCCTAGCAACACCCGATCTGGGGGCAGCGTCATCAGTAACTGCAGCTCGTGTCCTCACCATCTGTGAGAGAATAGAATGACAAAGGCTCAAACTCTGAGATCAATAAACTCGCACGATAGAAATGAAAGAAGTGAAGATTTTCCTAATAGTACCATAGCCTCTCGAAGATAAGTACAGACGTCTCCGTACCGATCCGCAAGACTCTACTAAACTTGCTTATGACTCGTAGCACCTATGAACCTAGGGCTCTGATACCAACTTGTCACGACCCCAATTTCCCTCCGTAAAATATCGTGATGGTCTTAGGGACTAGGTAAGCCTAATACTTACGGAATTAATGGCAAAATTTAACCAACAACTATTAAATGCGAAATAGAAATTACTATACGAGCCAACAATCCCAAAATCGGTAGTACAAGTCATATGCTCTACAGAGTTTACTAGAAAATTTCTAAATACAACTATTTCGGAATAGAAATAAATAGTACAAGATAAATTTTCAGAAGGTAACTCCGAGGCCTGCGAACGCGACAGCATGTATACCTTGAGTGTCCATAGCAATGCTCGATCAACTAGCAAATGATCAACAACTCTGAGGTACCTAGATATGCACGTAAATGTGCAGAAAGCGTAGCATGAGTACACCATGGCGGTACCTAGTAAATATCAAGACTAACCTCGGTAGAGTAGTGACGAGGGACAGTCAAGATACATACTGGACTTAATAACCTGTACAAGTATGAATGTGAAACTAACAGGAAAATAATAGCATTATAAGGTTAAGCATGGTAGAAGTAACAAAACAATACTCACAATAGAAAACTAGAAACAACTATTAGCAACAGGGAAAGAAACAGGTACTACGCCCTAGAGTAACTTGAACACAGTTTAAGTCTGATGAAACCAAATGAAGGAAAGCAACTAACAACTCAATAAGAACAACCGCTTTCACACAAGATTTATTCAAGAATTTTCCAGAGGTACCTTAAAATCACAAATCACGGGTCTCGAATCACGAACCCAAATCACTTGGCATCTTGTGCCCACATTACAAATTTCAACCGCACAGACTACTCACGTGCCAATTCCATAAATCTCATATCCGCAGGATAACTTATGTGTTAAGGGAGTGACAATATCTCATATCCGCACGGATAACTCACATGCTAGCAAAAATAATAATTCATAACCGCATGGACAACTCACATACCAATAGTACAGCTCTACACAAAAGTCAAGTATACGAGGATATATTTAAATGATCAATAGATATCAAGGTTCATCTTCTCTAACCGATATGGGTGATTAACTACGTGTATGCTTGTGCAAGTGTTCTATCACAACTCGAATCAACATGTAAGAGAAGAGACAATGAATGGCACATAATGGATAATCACCACAAAACGTACACTGAATAACTCACACAAGGTAGGCACACCACTACACAAATATGATCAATAACAATGCCCTTAGGCCATCACAAATCATCCCCGACATAGCCCACCTTGTTTTGTCACTTGTGCAATAATAAAGTAAATGCTCGCCTTATCTCTCCGCACGCGCATAATAATATCCCCACCTTGTCTCGCCACATGAGCAACCCCCCCCCCC
>AWOL01S0021787.1:88161-117087 GCA_000715115.1 Nicotiana otophora | reverse complement strand
ATATATATATATATATATATTTGTCACGCCTAATGTGCAAATATCAATAATAACAATAGCACGGACAACTCCCGTGAGAACACCCCGACAATACTCTCAATAATACAACGTGTGCCAAAACATAACAACACAATATAAAGACTTTCACCACATGTGCCTATATGCCACAACTTTTCCTCAAAACGATTTAAATACCATAACAATGCATAGCCCTCGGCTCAACACACTAAGTACAACAACAACAACAATATCAATAACACGAGAGTATGGCAAGTAATTCAACACAATAACTTTAGAACATAAAGAAACGGAAGAACGAGCTCACAATGAAAGACATAACAAGTAATAATGCCTTCAAATAGGAATAACTCAACAATAAAAGAGATGTTGTGTCTCAATGATTTCAAATAAGAATAACTCAAAAATAAGAGAAATAATGTGTATCAACAATATCAAATAAGAATAACTCAACAATAAAAGAGGCAATATGTAACGACGATTTCAAGTAACGATAAATCAAAATGGAAAAGATAATATATAATAAAAGAGGCAACAACTCCAGTTAAAGCGTATAAGAATATATTTGGCAACAAAAGTAGAACATGAATTAATTGACTTAAAATAAGGCATGTAAGGGTAAATTTAGCAAATGGAGGATATAACATGATAAAGCAACTTTATTTTTAATATGCATAAGAAACCTAAGAGTTTAAAATGGTCAAAGTTCCACATATAAGCCGCGTACACACTCGTCACCTCGTGTACATGTCTTTCACGTAGTTTAAATAGCGCAAATAACCCAATTCCTATGGGGTAGTTCCCCTACACAAAGTTAGGCAAGATACTTACCCCGACGAAGCTAAACTGATACTTTAAAATGGCCTTCTCGTGTGAAACGACCTCCGAACTGCTCAAATCTATCAAAATAATTTCATAACATAATTAAAACTCATAGGAACAATTCCGGATAATAAAACTTCGGTTTTTAATTAAAACTAAAAAGTTAACCAAAAGTCAACCCCGGATCCACACAACTCGACAAAAATTCACAAAATCCGAACACACATTTCGATACGAGTCCAACCATAACAAAATTACTATATTTCGACTTCGATTCGGCCTTCAAAACCTCAAATCAAGTTTGGAAAAATTTCTACTCTAATCCGCTAAATCACAAAACAAAGTGCTAGAAATAGTGTTAGATTCATGAATAACGGACCAAATCAAGTTAAGATTACTTATCCCAGTCCAATTTATGAAGTTTGCCTCTGAAAATCTCCCAAACCGAGCTCCCCAACTCTAATTATGTTAAAAATAGTGAAACCCCCGTTTTAAGAAACCTCTCAAGGCAAGTCATATTTGACACTTGAGATTTATAAATCGCATTTGACACCTCAGACTTATAAATCGCATTTGACACCTGAGACTTTTAAATCGCATTTGACACCTGCGATTTGCCAATGTTTCCCTCAGGCACCAGAAAAACAACAGTCTTTCCCAACACGAAAATTGGCATAACTCTCTCATACGACCTACGATTCTTGTTGTTATGGTTCTGTAATTACAATATGGATCTGTTGGTTCAATCAAATCACAAATCAAAGGTCGTTTGCACAATATGGTACCCTGTATCCCAAAAGAAACGACGCTGAAACATCAAATAAATGCGTGACCCAATCCAAACTCACCCGAAACTCACCTGAGCCTCATGGGTCCCAATCAAGTATATTAACAAGTCCCAAAACATAATAAGAACTTGCTTGAAGCCTCAAACCAACTCTGATTCAAAACTAATGTTGATTCATGCCAAACCAACTTCGATTGAATTTAATTTTTGCACACAAGTCATAAATGATAGTATAGACTATTCCAATTTCCGGAACCAGAATCCGACCCCGACATCAATAAAGTCAACTTCTGGTCAAATTTTTCAAAATCTTTCATTTTTTTAACTTTCTCCAATTCATGCCGAAACGACCTACGGACCTCCAAATCAATATCCGAACACGCTTCTAAGACCAAAACATCATACAAAACTATTGGAATCATCAAAACACCATTCCGGAGTCGTGTATACAAAAGTCAAATTCCGATAAACTCTTTTTACTTAATCTTCTAAAGCAAGAATTGTTCCTCCAATTTGATCCCGAAAAACCGAACTCGACCACACATGCAAGTCATAACTTATAATACGAAACTGCTCGAGACCTTAGGCCGCCGAACGGGGCGCTGATTCCAAAATGATAGGTCGGGTCGTTATCGAATTTTACCCCTATTTATTTGTTTCTTCATGCTCCTCAAAGCGGTTTTATATACACTTCTACGAGAAACTATATAAACATACTGGCTTTGTAATGAGATATGATGCAGAATAAGAGATGCTCAAAACACTGGTGCTATAGCGTTTTATGTTTAGATGTAATGTCAAATTCATTATTGAACTTGAACAATGGTTTGGAATATCTAATTAGTCAATGCGGGAAAATAAATAATGTGACAAAGGAAACAATATCTTATACATCTGGTTGATTGTGTTGGTATATTAATATTTAAATAATGCCAAGATATTTTTATTTCTTTCCTCCATTTGTATTTAGGTGTCAGCAATGTATTTAGTTCTCTGTCATCTGTGTTCAAAAAGAGAAGCTGCTTGATCTTGGGCCTTTAAAAGATTGTAGACTAAAGTCATATACAGATAGTGTCTTGCACTTTGGAGAGAAAAAATTAGAAGAAAATAAAGAACGCAAATATAATGTGATTTTGTGGTGCTATGCAAAATCACCAAATTGAGATATTATGGCCATAACATGCTATATTTTCTGTGCTCATTTATGTGAGATGCGCAATTGTGGATGCTAAAATTCCACAAGTTAAATAAAAATACATCGACAGGGTATAACGATATTATTTTATGAACAGTCCCTAAACCTTTACAAATTACAATTTTGCATTGTAGCAGGAAAGATCACTACAACTGAGAAAGAGCATAGTTTTGCTTAATAGTTTGATAAAAACAAATTAGAGGGCCTTAAAAGCTACTTGAAATTGTTATTTTTCCTGGTCCTGGTACTGAAAAATTGATTAGTCAGGACCTTGAATTTGGGCCACTGCAAGTCTAACAACCATGTATAGTACATGGTAGGATTTCTATAGTAGGTAGTTAGCTCTCTATTTTTTTATGCTACATAGTGGGTATTCTGATTTGATGGTTTCTTAGCTTTAGCTTGTTGCTAAATATTTTTATAAGCCACAAGTGTGTAACCAAAATATAATTTATGACAACAATATTTCTTGTTGCCTTAAGTCAGCTTTGGCAATGACATCTTTTGTTGTTGCAACAACTTTTTCCATCAACATTTATACATTTATTGCAACAGCATGCAACAATTGTCACGACCCAAACTCACCTATAGGTCGTGATGGCGCCCAACCTCCCAGCTAGGCTAGCCAACTAATGATTTAAACATATATTCATTTCTTTAAAAATTATCCGAATAATCAAACTCCTCGAAATTTCAAACTTAAGAAGATATGAGAAAATAAGATAAATTAAATCCCAAGTAAATAATTAAATTCACAATTTTACTAGTGTATGTGCCAAGACCTGGTATCACAAGTGTATGAGCATCTAGTAGATTATACAAAATTCTAAATACTGTCTGAAATAAAGTAGACAGAATACAAATACAAGAGGAGACTCAAGGGCCGCAGAACGACTCAAGAAGCAGCTCACCACTAAGTCTCGGGATATGTGGGGTATGCTCCGGTAGGTCCTCCGATAGTACATATCTCAGGTCCTGCACAAAAAGTGCAGCAAGCGTAGCATGAGTACGTAAACATCGTGTATCCAGTAAGTATCAAGCCTAATCTCGAATAATTAGTGACGAAAGGTCGACTTTGACACTCACTATGGGTCAATAATATTACAATAGAAATATTTAATTAAACATGATTTTTAGATGAACAACGATAATTTTCTAAACAAGCAGAAATAAATAAACTCCTTAAATTTCAATAATTTCTAATTTATCAATTTAGCTTCACAAACTGCAATTACATTATCAATGTATCGTATAATTTTTATTATTAGGCACGATTTCTGCCGAGGTCATACGGCCCGATCTAAAGTATCGTGTACACTGCCGAGGGATGTGCGACGCGATCCATAGATACATCTATACTGCCGAGGCATTCGGCACGCTCCACAATAAAGGATGACATTTTCTTTTGAACCTCCGGAATGAGAAGTTATTAATAATATTAATACATAGTATGTTCAATCTCTATTAACAATTCAATAATTTACACAAAATTTCGAGTATATGAAGTTTCGATCTTTTACTATTTCCTCAAACAATTTGCAATATAATTTCAGTAATTTAATTAAATAAAAGGAGCAATTATCACAAGTAATTCATAATTTGAGTCCTAAACTACCCGGACATTAACATAATTAGTAGCTACGTACGGACTCTCGTCACCTTGTGCGTACGTAACCTCCACAATTAGCAGCGATTATTAAGATGAATCACCTATGGGATAAATTTCCTCTTACAAGGTTAGGCAAGAGACTTACCTTGTCTCAAAGCCCACTTCCCAATCACAATGTCGCGAATAATCTCAATTCGGTGCCGAAAAATTCGAAACTATCCAAAAGTTATATAAAATAATTAATACATGCTCAATAATTCGAAATTAGACTATTAAATAAATTATCCTATCCAAAAATGGTAAATTCCTAAACTTCACCACGGGCCCGGATTCTGAAAATATTTGGAGAAAAACGTTACCCATAATCTCAAGAACTCAAATATATAATTTTATCCAATTCCATAACCATTTTCGTGGTTAAAATCTCATTTTTGTCAAAACCTAGGTTTTTTCATCTAAACCCTTGATTTTCAAAATTCACAGGTTATAATCTACCCATAATCTATGTATTTAACTCAAAGTGTGTAGAATTAACTTACCTCCAAGTTTCTAGTTGAAATCATCTCTCAAAAAGCTCCAAAGAATCACCCAAGAATGGAGAAAATGGGCTCAAAATGGCTGAGCCCCAATTTTTAACCCATTTTGCCAAGCAGTGGTTTCGCATCTGCGGACGCAGATGCGGCTTCCCCCTAAGTCGGCCTCGTCCTCTACTGTAGCTTGTACATCGCATCTGCAATGCACTTCTACGGTTGTACCTGCACATCTGAGCCCAGTCCGCTTCTGCAGTGCCTTCCACGCACCTGAGGCCTCGCATTTGCAGCTGGCCAAGCGCAGGTGCGGTTGCAGTAGAAGCTGGAAGCTTCAGCTTCTGTTCCAAGGTCCAAAATCGAACCGAGCCTCGTCCGGTTAACACCCGAAGCCTCCGGGCCCCCCTCGAATGTACCAGCAAGTTTGAAATCATAAAACAGACTCGCTCGAACCTCAGAACGTATAAAACAATATCAAAACTAAGAATCATACCTCAAACTAAATTGATTCAACTTAGAATTTTCAAATTCTTCAAACTTACTCCGAACGTGCCGAAATATACTTATACTACTCGAAATGACACCAAATTTTGCGTGCAAGTATTAAATTACCATACGGAGTTATTCTCAGGCTCGAAATTTGAAACGGGCTTCAATTACTCCAAAACCTACTCTAAACCAAATTTAAAGAACACTAAACCTTCAAATAGTTGATTTTTCCTATTAAGCACCGAAACACTCCCGGGTTGTCCAAACCCCGATTCGAACATACGTCCAAGTCTAAAATCATCATACGAACCTACTGGAACCGTCAAATTCCGACTCTGGGGTTGTTTTCTCAAAATATTGACCGAAGACAAATTTAGCATTTTAAGGCCAACTTAAGGAACCAAGTGTTCCGATTTCAACCCGAACACTTCCAAATTCCAAACCAACCATCCCCGCAAGTCATAAATTAGTAAAAGTACATACAAGGAGTTTTATTTAGGGAAACGGGGTTCTAAAAGTAAAAATGACCGATTGAGTCATTATAACATCTTTTTTGTTGTTGCCAAAAGTACTTTTCGCAACAAAATTTAATATATGGCAATGACAAAATTTGTTGCAAATTTCATACTTTATTGTAGTGATATATATATTATAAAATTTTTGGGTCTAAATATAAAAAATAATATTGCTTGTTTTTTTATAAAACATAATTCATACAAAGGCTTTTATTAGGCTGAATCGGTAACTAACAAGTTTACAACAAAACAAGGAACATGCTTCTGATAAAAAGGACTAACGTAATTTCGAGAGATCTCTTGCCAAGCAATGAGAAAAACAGATTTGATTGCCTATTCAACGAGAGGTGGATTCAGAATTTAAGCTCTATGGTTCAAACCCATTATATATTTAAAGTTATGAGCTCATATTTACTATTTTTTATAATTTTAGTGAATTTTTACACTTAAGTTTATATGCAGCATCCAGGGTTTACGCGGGATTTTTCACAAGCAGTGGCGATATTTATAGAAGAACAGAGAATTAAAAATATTAATTATCACATTACTCAACAAGAAATAGCTTTAGTCTATTGGTTTTGTTGAATCTTAAGTTAGGAGAGGTCATAACTTCAGTTCTACCTAACCACAATTTTTAGCAATGAAAGTTCTCTCAAACATTTGACAAAATATGATCTAATTGTTGTTTGAACCTCTGACATCGTAGAGAAAAATTAGGAACTTAACCAGCATGCCAAGTTACAATATGTAAAATTTTCTGACAAAGCGGTGTCGCGTGACACCGCTTTATTCCATGTACATCTGCCCCTAGCAGCATCAAAAGTACGGGGTTCAGATGAACTCGGTGCTTTCAAGTTATATCCACCTTTGTCTTTAGATAATTTTATAGTGATTTATTCATTTATTCATCTCTTCAAAAATTGACACCCCTTGTGAAAAATCATGCGTACTCCACTGCGTGCTATTAGGTAATTATATCTCACCATAGTTCAAATTCACATCTTGATTATCAAGTTGTCTTTTTGAAGATAATTCATTATTTTATTCTCTTCTAACGAACGTTAAAAGGTCTAGTGTTATTGAAAGGATCGTTTTGGGCTTTTAGACTTCTCGCCCGGAACTCTTGCTGGGCCATTTGGTCTTTTGGGCCTATTAGCAGATCCATGAACGATGAACTTTATAAATGGTAAAAATAGCACGGGCTAGCCAATTTTCGGACTGGTAATTGAAAAATAGCTAGCGTTTGTAAAGTCACTGTAAAATAGCCACTATTTTGCTGCAACACGGAAAGTTCCAGCATAATATACTGGAGATTGGTGCACCTGTGTATCAATTTCCAGCATATTATGCTGGAACTCCAGCACACGGAAAGTTCCGACATAATATACTAGAGATTGGAGCACATGTGTATGAACTTCCAGCATATTATGTCGGACCAGTATATTATGATGGAACTCCAGTATAATATGATGGAGTTCTAGTATAAATATACTGGAACTCCATCATAATATACTGGAGAATATACTGGAACTCCATCATATTATACTGGAACTCCAGTATATTATGTTGGAAGTTCACATGTAAAACATTCGAACTCCGATATATTATGCTAGAATATTTTTCGGATTTTGAACAGTGTTTTCGTTCAGATTTATTTTTACATGAAAAGTGGCTAAATTTTGATTACTTTTGAAACTGTGGCTATTTTTCAATTACCACTTGTAAATCTGGCTATTTTTAAATTTCACCCTTATAAATGAGAACTTTGGTATGATGGGTCAGCCCAACATTGATTTTGTAATTGGGCAAAATATAAAAGGAAAATGACACCGTATAGTCGCTCTCAAAATAATTGTCGAAAAATATATATTTCTGTATATCTTTTGTATATATATACATTATGTATGTTATATATAAAAATTATATAAATTTATACACTTTTTCGGCTACCAAATATAATTAGTTTCTGACGCGGGCTAAAAGTGAGAATACCCTAATATAAAATTGGCCGTTCGGCCTTAACTTATTACACTCGTTGTCCAAAAAATATAAAAAATATGTATAGTTTGTATGTATATAATTAGTCGGCTATTATTTTTGGGAGCGACTAAAAATATACATTTCTCTTTGTAATTCAACTAAGACAACTCATGGTTTACCCAATATTACGAGAAAGTTGTTGCATTTTGTGTTAGAGCCCCAATTTCCCCATTAGAACTCGGAACATGTTATTAAATATTAACTTGGCGACACAGTACGAAAAATCAAACAGTGAATTCGACTATGGTCTTTCATGCTGACATTAGACCTAAAAGGCTTGCCCTTTGTATAGTCGTAGGATAATCAGAGAAGATTCAAAATTTGAATTCTGCGTTATATATTGATTATGTATAAAATATTTACGCTACTGATGTTGATCAAGTTACCTCTCTTATTTTTCAGATTATTAGTTTACTTCACTTGTTATGAATAATTATTATCTTTTAGATGACTAATATTATATAAATCAAAGTCTGCTACTAAAGTTGCAGAGAACAACGAGCCAAGGATGACAGAACGGGGAATCTTCTCATACGCAAAAGTCAATAGTACTCAATACACATACGAAAAGCTTATACAAGTATACATATTGTATGAGTTAGAAATGCTTTGGAAGCCAAAAATGATGTGCATTGCACAAACTGCTGCCGAAGCTATCTGTCGTATGCTAATTGAAAAGCCATATCATGAGTTATAGGTTGACAATATAAGTGTTGAAATACACATTTAATTTTATTTTTATTTATTTTTCACACACACATATATTTAGAGGAATTTTGGAATTTTAAATAAGAAGAAATTTTAAACATAGGTCGCGGAACAAAAGTGCGCCCTACTTTGTATACAAAGGAGTAAAATTATTGATGGACATACAGTAAAGGGATTGTGTACCCTTAAAATTGGATAACAATTAAACTTATCATGTGGTTCTAAGGACACGTGATTTCACTTAATACCAATTGATAAATATAAAAATTAATAACAGAAATGATCCATAAAGTAAAGCAAACCAGTGTTGAAACGGAATTCAACCCTCGAGCTAGGGTACCCTACAACTGATTGATACCAAAGCAATTAAAAATAAAGCAAGATGATAAACAAAAAAGTATAAGTTAAAGAGAGAGCGTTATATTGGCTTTTTTATGCGAGAACAACTTGTCTTACAAATGGTTAATACTCCCCTATAGTAGACGAGTTCTACTTATGGTATAACTCTAATTACAAAAGGAAATCATATGATTAGCTAATTAACCGTTTCTGATTTGATCCGTTCCGAGATTTACGCCATGATCCTCGACCAGTCACCGAGATTTACGCTGTGATCCTCGATCAGTCACGGATATCTCGCATTTCTGTTATTGTGCTATCTTCGATCTTGCTCGATGTCTGTCTCATTTGGCTTCGATCGCTCTTAGCCTCGATCTGGACAGGTACCTCGATTCTGAACTCGGTACCTAGTCCTCTTGATTTAGTTTGTTCCGTTATAAGGCCGTCCTTCGATGCAATCTCCCGGTCTCGGTCAAATAGTAAAATCGGGTGGGCCCGGTTTTAACCGTATATAGATAGTCCCCTCGTTTCTTTGGAGTGTAATGACAAGAAACGAATTGAGTCTTCGATTTTTTTACCTCGACCTGTCATGACGTTATCCTCGTGACGTAAGCGACGGAATTGACCGAAACGTCCCGTCTGTACAGTTACCAAGGCATTAAATGCGCGTTAGTTGATGGTCGGCCACCACCAATTTTGAACCGTCGATCTATAAATAGCTCCTCTCTTCACCATTTCGAACTTTTACTTTCAAATTCCTAATCTCCAAAGCTTTTTACATCTTCTAAGTTCTTCATCTGCAAATCTACGATTTTTACTGCTAACCTTTTTATAGAACACCAAATCTCATCATCTCCATCTATTTTTAACTTCAAATCGAAATGGTAAAAACGTCAAAAACTGTTTCTCAAAAGGAAAACGCTTCTTCATCGCGGTCGGCCGGCGACAAAACACCGGTGGGGTCGTGCCCCGAGGAGTGTGTTCCCGGGGGGTGCGTCCTCAGTTCTGACTTTAAAACTGATAAAGCCTCATCGATTCCCGATCGATACGAGCCAGTGTCGAGGTATATATGCTCAATAACCGAGGGATACCTTAAGCAGGTAAAGAAAGAATGCAACTGGGAGGGCAAAGAGGTGGTGATCCCGACCCCCGAAGAGGACATCACCACCCATGTGGAAGGGTTTCTAAGTGTTTACACTTACCCTTTTACGCTGGGCCCCCTCGACCCCGTCGTCATTGATTTTTGCCGTCAATACCAAATAACCCTAGGCCAAGTCCATCCTTCATTTTGGTGAATTTTTATTCTGCTCCGATTCTTCGTGAGCAAAGTCGAGGGGATTCCTTTCACCCTCGACCACCTCATCAGGTTGTACAGCACCCGCCTCTATCGAGGCGGGTTAATAAAACTCCAGTGTCGGGTTACCAAAGTGTTGTTCTTTAGCATATACGAGGACAAGGACTGAGGCTGGATGGGCTGGTTCGTTCGAGTGAGGACTTTAAACCTAATCCCGGCCGAGAAGATGCCATTTCCCGATAAATGGAATATGAAGCGTAAGTACAATCCCACTGTTAGATCCTATTTATTGCTTTGCTCCTTTGCTTCTTCTCATCAATATCCTTTTCTGTGATGTAGCGGTTGCTTGGATGTCCGGTGCAATTCCTAACCTCAAGAGCTGGGTTCGGGACATGCCCTCGACCTCTACGTATGCCGAGTGCTCAATTTATCAAAGGGTCGATGGGAGGCCAAAACTCATGGTAAGCCCCTTTTCCACGTCTTTGATGGTTTTGTTAAAGCATTTCTTACTTAATTTTCTTTCATACAGGCCTTGGCAAAGATGTTATCATGAGGCCCTAATCTGGTGAGGAGGAGACTTCGATCCCGGCACCGAAATCGGTGAAGGACAAAAAAAGAAAAAAGATCTCAACCTCCAAGGATCCAGAATCTAAGAAGAAGGCGGCTCGTAAGCCGAGGAAGAACATCATCCTCCTTACCGAAGACTCTGTTCAGCGTTGTGATGACCCAAAAGGTCATCTTATATTTTAGAACTCGATAATGTACTCTTAAGCCTTAAAAATCTCATTTTACCCTCCTCGACTTGTGTGCGTAGTCCGGGCGTGTTTCCGAAAAACTTTTATATTGAAAATTGAAGAAAATAAAAAAATTTGTCTTAAAAGGTAAATTTAGTTGACGTTGGTCAACGTTTTGAGTAAACGGACCCGGACCCATATTTTGGCTATCCCGGTGGGTCCGTAATAAAATATGGGATCTGGGCATATGCCCCGAATTGAATTCGGAGGTCTCTAGCTCGAGTTATGAATTTTTGATGAAAATTAAAAGTCTGCAAATTAATTATTTTTAAGAATTGGTTGATGTTTGGCCTTGTTGATACCGGGTCCTTATTTTAGTTTCGGAGCCCAATATAGGTCCAATATAATATGTATGACTTATTTGTGTAATTTGGTGAGAAACAGAGTTGATTTGACGTGATTCGAACGTCCGGTTGTGGAAATAGGAATTTTAAAGCTTTCTTTAAAATTTCATTCGATTTGGTGCTAAATTCGTAGTTCTTGGTGTTATTTTGGCGATTTGATCGCGCGAACAAGTTCGTATGATGTTTTAGACTTGTGTGCATGTTTGGTTTGGAGCCCCGAGGGCTCGGGTGAGTTTCGGATAGGCCATGGGATGTTTGAACTTTGGAAAAATTTGGTTTTCTGCAGATTCTGATGCCTTCTCATTTCCTTCTTCACGTTCGCGAAGGCACTCTCGCGAACGCGAAGTAGAAACTGGAATGGCTGACTTTTACTCTTCGCGAACGCGAACGGCTCCTCGCGAACGAGAAGCATTTGGGACCTGGGGGAGGGTTGGTCTTTCTTTCATCGTGAACGCGAAGGCCAGGGGGGAGTAACCTTCGCGAACGCGAGCAAGGTCTCGCGAATGCGAAGGCTTGGCAGCATGTATTCTTCGCGAACATGACAGTGGCCTCGCGAACGCGATGCATACTGTCGCGCAGTGCATAAAACAGAATCAAAATGGGACTTAAGCCATTTCTTCAACATTTTCAAGAACCAAATGGGCTAGAGGCGATTTTCAAGAGTTAATTTCTTCCCCAAAGTGTTGGTAAGTGATTCTAACCATATGCTTTCAATTACCCATTTCATTTCATAAACTTTCAACCTAAAATCTAGAGTTTTCATGGTAGAATTAGGGGTTTTAGGTAGAAATTAGGGATTTCGGAAATTTGGGGATTTAGACCTCAAATTGAGGTCGAATTCCAAAATCAATTATATATCCAGGCTCGAGGGTGAATGGGTAAATGGATTTTGGTCCGAACCTCGGATTTTGACCAAACGGGCCCGGGATCGATTTTCGACTTTTTGGAGGAAAATTTGAAAAATTTAATATATGCAATATAATTGATTCCTTTAGAAATATTTGATATTATTGAGTCATTTCTGAATAGATACGAGTGGTTTGGAGGTGAATTCTAGAGGAAAAGTTATAATTGAGAATTAAGTGGCATTCAGAGCAAGGTAAGTGTCGTGGTTAACCCTGACTTGAGGGAATTAGGAACCTCAGATTATTTGCTATGTGAAATTCATGTGAGCGGCGTATATGTGAGGTGACGAGTACTTATGCGCTGCCAATTTACCTGTTTTTCCTGTTTCTCCCGTTTTTCTTATATTGTCTCTTTCCCATGCCTAATTGCTACAGGTTTTAGTCTAATGTCGTTAAATTAATCGTTCTTATCATGCTTACGGATTTTCTGGTGATAATTGAGTATTTATTTCGAAGTTGAGATTGATATTGTGGAATCAAATGTTGTTCTATATCCCTGTTATTATTTATTCATTGCATTATGGTAAGGGAGAGTGTTAATGCATGAAGGGTGATGCCATGCCATATTGTGAGTGTAAAAGCACGAAGGGTGATGCCGTGTCGTATTGTGAGTGTAAAAGTACGAAGGGTGATGTCGTGCCATATTGTGAGTATAAAAGAACGAAGGGTGATGTCGTGCCATGATATGAGAGTTAATGTACGAAGGGTGATGTCGTTTTGTTTCTTTTGATTTTATTGTGAGATTGAGAGTAAAAGCACGAAGGGTAATGACATGCATTTTCCCTTTACTGTATTCGTTGTTTCTGTTGATTCATAGTATATTGGTTGTTCCAGTTATCATTCTGCTGTAGTTCTTCATCTCGTATTTCCCCCAGCATGTTTCCTCCTCCCGATATTTCCTGTCTAGCTCTTCATTACTGTTATTTGTATATACACTGTTAAATTGTATAGGTTAATTTGTAGGTGCCTTGCCTTAGCCTCGTCACTACTTCGTCGAGGTTAGGCTCGACACTTACTAGTACATAGGGTCGGTTGTACTGATACTGCACTCTGCAATTTCTGTGCGGATTTTGGTACCACCTCGGGTTAATCGAGATTTTTCTATTGGACCGCTATCCGGAGACTCAAGATAGATCTGTCGGCGTTCACAGACCTTGAAGTCCCCGTCTATCTTTTCTGTTCTACTGTTTCTTTCATTCAGACAGTTGTATTTCTTTCAGACTATTACTTGTAGTGACTTCTAGAATGCTCGTGAATTGTGACTCCAGATCCGGGTGGTAGACATTAATGCAGTTTTTATATTATTCCACACTCACTGTATTTTATCTTAGCTAATTGTTGTCATTTACTGAATGGAATAAGGTCTGGTTTAAATGATTCTCTAACGTTGGCTTGCCTAGCAAGTGAAATGTTAGACGCCATCACGGTCCCGACGGTAGGAATTTCGGGTCGTGACATGCGTCTAAGGGATGAAGACGAAGAAGAGGAAGAAGACGACTCTAGGTTGGTGGCCCGAATGGGAGTGAACACTGAGGCCCCCAAATCCACTGAATCGGTGAAGATTATAGATACTTCGTCTCGACATGAGGGGGTCTCGGGAAGAGCCTTGGGCGAAGTCCCCGAGTCATCAAGGATTGAAAATGCCTCCCACCATAATGGGCCAACGGTGGGTACGACTGTAGGGGTTGATCTCGAGGCCCCTCGAGATGGAGAGAAAGCCCCAAGTGATCCACTTGGAGCAATAGAAATTGGAGGCTCCCCGTTGCTCCCCTCGTTTTCCGAGGAGATGATTCAAGAGGCTCGGGCCTTGAAGACCCTCTCCATCGAAGGAGCCCATGGAAGGGAGGATCCCTTCCATGATTATTTTACTAGGGTTGAAGATTCTACCAGCCTGAGTGACTTGGAGGTCCCGAGGAAGGACTCGGGTGAGGCATCGAGCCTTTTCAACGAAGCGCAACAAGCTCTGAATCGGGTAAGCCTTAACTCCCCTTGTTAGTATTACCCTTGTGTTTATTTTTCTCTTCCTGTCTAACTTCTTTTCTTTTTTCTGCGTAGGCCTCAGCGCTTCATCGGGAAGTATTTTCTCAGTCTCGAGCTGAGCTGAGTCGGTATGAGGCCGACCTCCGAGGGCTCATGGTGGAGAGAAATGCCCTTAGACTTCTCTATGGGCAAAAAGAATAGGAGACCAAGGACCTTCGAGATGAGTTAGTTAAGGCTCACCAAGATCAGACTGACTTAATCGAGCAGGTAATAAAAATCTTAAAAGCTCAGGGGTTCGATTCGGGAACAGTGGATAACATTTCAATCTCACAGCTGCGGCAGAAGGTCGAGAGGAACGAGCAGCTCCGCGAGGAGGTCAATATGATGAAGGCGGAGTCATTGGGGTGGAAAGAAGGTATGGACCGCTTTGCTGCAGAAAAAGAGACCACTTTATCTCAATTGTCATCGGCCACAAGTCAGCTTCGAGGCATGAAGGAGAAAAGCTCAATTCAGGCAAAGAAAATAGAGGAGCTCGAGGCTCGGGTGGCCTCCGAACTTGCAAAGGCCAAGTTTGAAGCCGAAAAGGCAAAGGCCGAGGCAGAGGTGATCGTGGTCGTCAACCGGGCCGATGCTGAAGTCGCTCAAGTCCAAGCGAGAGAGGCAGTCGAGACCGCTCAAACTCGAGCACATTGGATTGCTGAACTCGCCAAATGCCACTCTTTGAGGGAAACCCTCGAGGAGATCCACGCTCGAGGTTTAGATCTTATTGATGAGATAATAAAGGCTAGAGAGCATGAAGCTGATGATAGAGCGTTGGCCTCCTTCGATGATGATGATGACACAGAGAGAAAGAGCGGGTCCGAGAGCGGGGAGGACCTCGATGGAGAAGAAACTGCCCCCGGAGAAAATTAGGAAACTTAGGATTTTTCATTTTTGGTCTTTTGTGTAGGGTCCTGATCGGACCTTGTAAATATTCTCATATATATAAAGATCTCTTTCCTTTCTGACTTGCCTTTATTTCATTTTCTGCCTTGTGAAATTTTTGTTTCATTCATGCTTTATGAATATTTTGTTCATAAGTTCGAGGCTTAGGCAATTTGATCGAAGTCGGATTAGTGTAGTTTTTATAATCGAGTGAGTACTTGCTCGAACTCAGAGTAGGGTGACCCTTAGGTTTTAAGTGAGTGAGGATGATTTCTTGAACTCAAAAATAAGAGGGCCCTTTAGGCTCTTGAATTAGGCCGATACAGCAATAGTAAAAAGAATGGCTTTCTCCCTATTTTCGACTTGAAAAGTTTATTGTTTGATCATATAAAATCTATTGTGCCTTACTGCTCGATATTTCGAGCAATTCCGTACCCATTAGGGTTTTCAAGGGTCGATATTATCGAGACCCTTTATTTCTTAATGCTTTAGCATAAAATAAAGAATCCGTTTGAGAGTTCGAACGACTATTAGGGTTTTCGAGGGTCGATATTATTGAGACCCTTAGTAATTCAGCCGAGGGTAGCCTTTTTAATCAGTTTATGAAAATATTCGAAGGCCTATTTTATAACGAAAATCGGACGTCTCCGAACCGTGTTAATTTGGTCGTAGCCTTTAGCTTGGGACTCGTCTTTTGGGCTTGTTCCGCTGTTATACTCCGAACTTGTTCGAAGTATC
Organism: Nicotiana otophora; assembly: GCA_000715115.1. Classification (NCBI taxonomy): domain Eukaryota; kingdom Viridiplantae; phylum Streptophyta; class Magnoliopsida; order Solanales; family Solanaceae; genus Nicotiana; species Nicotiana otophora. The sequence goes on along the minus strand of AWOL01S0021787.1, from coordinate 101,059 downwards.
AGTCCCCCAGAGGGGTGGTCGTAGCCTATAAAATCGAGGGTTGCCTTTTTAAGGTCTTACGATCTCGAGGTTTTAATAATTCGATCATGTCGATTTTTTTGATGGTGGTCCCCGAGTGCAGGGTCAATTGTTCGAACTTTAGTTGTGATCGACCCTTAAGCTAGTTTCCATAATAGATCGCAAGCACGACATTGCAAAGTAAAAAATTCTCTAAGGCATGAACTATCTGGTAAGGAAAAATACTTTTTTCAATAGATTAACATGCGTACATGTTTGCCATTAGGGCTCGGGTAATCTACATGGGCATGGTTCGTTCGACTATTTGACCCTTACAAAATTTACCTATCGAGACCTTGTCATCACAAAGCATTTTCCTTGTAATTATCCATAGGTGATGCCCCCAGTATTCGATGTTGACTGTAAAGGAGCCTCAGATACTGTTGAATTGCTCTAAGTTAGCACGAACAATGGTTGCCTAGTTAAAAACCTCGATGGAAAAACCAATTTGGGATAAAAACCGGTCTAAGGGGAAAAGAGTACAATGCGTGCTTTTAGACCCAAGGACTTTGTATTTGAAGAAAACTTTGATGTCTTCGATTAAATGCCTGCAAATGGTTAGTATAAAATATAAACGAAAGTTGAGAAGATCGTACCTTAGCAGTAATATCGTTTGAGGAATGATATGTTCTAATTGTTTGGTAATTGTTCGCCGTTCATCGTGCTAAGTTTGTAGGATCCCTTTCCGATGATATCGAGGACCTGATACGGTCCCTCCCAGCTGGGGCCAAGTTTTCCTTCGTTTGGGTCTCGAGTATTGAGGGTGACCTTTCTCAGAACCAAGTCTCCGATTTTAAAGTGTCGAAGATTGGCTCTTCGTTTGTAGTACCTTTCTATTTGTTGTTTCTGTGTGGCTATTCTAACGAGAGCGGCTTCCCGTTTTTCATCCAGCAATTCGAGGCTTGTATTCATAGCCTCGTGATTTGACTCTTCCGTTGCATATCGAAACCTGACGCTGGGTTCCCCGACTTCAATCAGGACCAGAGCTTTGATGCCATATACTAAGGAGAACGGTGTTGCCCCCGTACTGGATTTTGGCATTGTTCGATATGCCCAAAGGACTTCGGGCAATATTTCTCTGCATTTTCCCTTAGCATCGTTCAATCTTTTCTTTAGATTTTGAATGATGGTCTTGTTTGTCGATTCGGCATGTCCTTTCCCACTAGGATGATATGGTGTTGCCAGGATCCTTTTTATTTTTGATCTTCGAGAAACTTTGTCACTTTGCTACCGACTAATTGCTTTCCATTGTCGCATACGATCTCGACAGGCATCCCGAATCGGCATATAATGTGGTCCTAGATGAAATCTATGACTTCTTTCTCTCTAATTTTCTCGAAAGCCTGTGCTTCAACCCACTTAGAAAAATAGTTAGTCATAAACAAAATAAATTTAGCTTTACCTGGGGCCGATGGTAGAGGGCCGACGATATCCATTCCCCATTACATGAATGGCCATGGGGATAAGACTGAGTGGAGTTGCTCTCCGGGTTGGTGAATCATCAGAGCATACCTTTGACACTTATCGCACTTTCAAACAAACTATTTTGTATCTTTTTCCATATCGGCCCAATAGTATCCTGCTCTGATGACTTTGTGAACCAATGATTCGGCACCAGAATGATTTTCGCAGGTGCCCTCGTAGATTTCTCGTAGGATGTACTCGATATCTCCTGGTCCTAAATATATTGCCAATGGTCCACCGAACGTCCTTCTATATAGTGTTCCATCTTCGACAATGTGAATCGTGCGGCCTTCGTACGTAGAGTCCTCGATTCTTTAGGATCTGATGGAAGCTTCCCGTTCTTTAGGTACTCGATATATTTGTTCCTTCAATCCCAAGTCAGACTTGTGGAGTTGATTTCGGCGTGGCCTTCTTCGATTACTGACCTTGAAAGTTGTACGACAGTCCTCGAGCTAATCTCGTCATCTTCAACTGATGACCTAAGATTTGCAAGGGCATCGGCCTCGCTGTTTTGTTCTCGAGGTACATGTTGTAGGGTCCATTCTTTAAACCGATGTAGAGTCACCTGTAATTTGTCCGAGTACCTCTGCATTCAATCTTCTCGAACCTCAAAGGTTCTGTTGACTTGGTTTACCACAAGCAGGGAGTCATATTTGGCCTCGACGACCTCTGCTCCCAAACCTTTAACTATCTCGAGACCTGCAATCATGGCCTCGTACTCGGCCTCATTGTTAGTTAACTTGGAAGTTTTGATAGCTTGTCTAATTGTATTACATGTGGGCAGCTTCAAAACGATGCCTAACCCGGACCCTTTCACGTTCAAAGCACCGTCTGTGAAGAGGGTCCACACCCCCGATGATGTACCCGACTTTAATAATGGTTCTATTTAGACCTCAGGTACGAGCGCTGGTATAAAGTTGGCCATGAAGTCCGCTAAGATTTAAGACTTGATGTCCGTTCGGGGTCGATACTCAATATCATACCCACTAATCTCGATGGCCCATTTGGCCAACCGACCAGAAAATTCGGGCTTATGCTAAACGTTGCGAAGGGGATAAGTAGTCACCACACATATCGGGTGATACTGAAAATATGGTTTTAATTTCCTAGAGGCTCTTATTAGGGCAAGTGCTAATTTTTCTAAGTGTGGGTATCGGATCTCGGCCTCACCTAAAGTTCGACTAACATAGTAAAAACAGGAAATTACGTACCTTGCTCTTCTCAAACTAGGACCCCACTTACCGCGATTCTGAGACTGCTAAGTACAAGTAGAGTTGCTCGTCCGCTTTCGGAGTATGAATCAGTGGCGGGCTCGAGAGGTATCGCTTTAATTCTTCCAATGCTTGTTGGCATTCCGGGGTCCATGCAAAATTATTCTTTTTTTTAGCAGTGAGAAGAACCTGTGACTTATATCTGAAGACCTCGATATGAATCGGCCTAGGGCGGCTATGCGCCTTGTTAATCTTTGTACGGCCTTAACATTGTCCACGACTGTGATATCTTCAATTGCCTTGATTTTATTGGGGTTGATTTCAATCCCCCGATTGGATACCATAAAGCCGAGGAATTTTCCCGAGCCGACCCCGAATGCACATTTCTCCGGGTTGAGTTTCATGTTGTATTTCCTCAGTATATCAAAGGTCTCCTGCAAATATGTCAAATGGTCCTCTGCTCGCAGGGACTTAACTAGCATATCGTCAATATAAAACTCAATTGATTTATCTATATGTTCTTCGAACATTCGATTTACTAAGCGTTGATAAGTGGCACCAACATTTTTTAGTCCAAACGGCATTACATTGTAACAATAGGTGTCGTACTTAGTGATGAACGAAGTCTTTTCCTGATCTTTCAGGTTCATTTGTATTTGATTGTACCCGGAGTAGGCATCGAGAAAACTAAGGATCTCGTGGCCGGACGTGGCATCCATCATGCGATCGATATTCGGCAGAGGAAAATAGTCCTTAGGACATGCTTTGTTTAAATCTTTATAGTCTACGCACATTCTAAGTTTATTTCTCTTTTTAGGGACTACGACTACATTCGCTAACCATTCAGGCTATTTTACTTCCTGAATGGATCCTATTTTGAGAAGTTTGGTTACCTCGTCCTTGATGAATGCATGTTTTACCTCGGACTGAGGCCTTCTCTTTTGTTTTACCGGACGAAAATTTGGGTCCAAGCTCAGTTGATATGTTGTGATCTCCGGAGAGATTCCTGACATATCTAGGTGGGACCAAGCAAAATAATCCATATTATTGATAAGAAATTTAATGAGTTTTTCCCTGAGTTCGGGGGTTAATCTCGTACCCAGGTATACCTTTCGATCGGGTAGATACTCGATCAATATGACTTGCTCCAGCTCTTCGACTGTCGATTGGTGGCATCGGAATCCTCGAGGATTATGAAGAATCGAGGGGTCCAGTATTCATTGCCCTCGTCCGTTTCTTGCTTCTCTGACTGAGTCGAGGCTGGTGGCTATGATTGCTATTCATCGCCCTCGTCCGATCCCTTTGTTGACAAAAGCGCCGATACCGGTATTACTTCGTCGACTGTGAGCATCTCTTTCGCAGCATGTTGTTCCCCATACACCGTTTCTACTCCATCTGGTGTTGGGAACTTCAACATTTGGTGAAGGGTTGAGGGGACTGCCCTCGATCACATGGAACTTTGTTTCTTGAATAGTTCCGGCTACATTTACTGGTAGGATGATTTCAACTTTAGTTGTTTCACTCGCCATGTTGAAGCCATTGAGAATTCGAGCTGCGGGTATGATCTGATCTCGCAGGCCGAGCCGATCCACGACCTCTATCGAATAATATTAGCCGAGCTTTCTGGATCAATTAAAACACGTTTAATCTGAATTTTATTCATAAGGATAGAGATTACCAAAGCATCATTGTGGGGTTGTGAGATCCCTTTTGCTTCCTCATCATTGATGATAAAGTGCCTTCTGGCACATAGTCACGAGTTCGGTTTTCCCTGGTGATTGATACTTTAGTGCGTTTGAACACGGGCCCTTGTAGAGTATCGACCCCACCAACGATCATGTGAATCACGTGCTAAGGTTCTTCCTTCTCATTTTTCCTGTTTGCATCCCTGTCTCTGAAATGGTTTTTAGTTCGGTCGCTCAAGAATTCACGAAGGTGGCCCTCGTTGAATAGACGTGCCACTTTCTCCCTTAGTTGTCTGCAGTCTTCGGTTTTATGACCATGTGTACCATGGTATTTTCATATTTGATTGGGGTTTCTTTGGGATGGATCGGTTTGTAGGGGTCTGGGCCATCTAGTATCTTTGATTCTCCCAATGGCTGACACAATACCTGATGCGTCAATGATGAAGTTGTATTCCGATAATCGTGGTGCTTCTATGTGTAATGACTCGGCCGGTCGTTTTAAATATTATAACCCCGTTCTCCCATTTACTGCTCAATTTATGTCTTGTAATTGATTTATGACTTATCGGGTTAGTTGGTTCAGGTCCGAAAGGAATTCTGAATGAAATGAGACACTTAGTTTCATAATTGAAAATTAAAGTTAGAAAAGTGGATCGGGTATGGACCTATGTGTAAACGACCTCGGATTCGAATTATGATAATTCCAATAGCTCCGTATGGTGATTTTGGACTTAGGAGCGTGTCCGGAAGAATTTTTGGAGGTCCATAGAGGAATTAGACCTGAAATGCCGAAAGTTGAATTTTTGGGAAGTTTGACTGAGGGGTTGACTTTTTGCTAGCGGAGTCGAAATCCGATTCTGATAATTTTAATAGGTATGTTATGTAATTAATGACTTGTGTGCAAACTTTGAGGTCAATCGGACGTGATTTGATAGGTTTCGGCATTATTTGTAGAAACTAGAAATTTCAAAGTTCAATAGGCTTGAATTGGGGCGTAATTCATGGTTTTAGCGTTGTTTGAGGTGATTTGAGGATTCGACTAAGTTCGTATGATGTTTTAGGACTTGTTGGTATATTTGGTTGAGGTCCCGAGGGCCTCGAGTGAATTTCGGATGGTTAACAGATTAAAAAATTGAACTACAGCAGTTGCTGCAATTTTCTTATGTTGGAAATTTCTTCTGCCAGATTCGAGCCCAGAAATCTCTCATAATCGAGCCCAGAACCTTCTAGAATCGAGCCCAGATCGAGCCCAGGGTCGAGGGCCACGGTCGAAGGCAGGGTCGAAGCCACGATCGAGGCCCAGGATAGAGGCCTAGGATCGAGGACCAGGATCGAGGGCCAGGATCGAGGACCTCGATCGAAGGCCAAGATCGAGGCAGAACCGAGGTTGTCTGGGCAGAATTATAAAAACAGAGACTTCGTCCCATTCGCCATTTTTGACAAATCGGAGCTTGAGGAGAGGCGATTTTTGATATATTTTCAAGAAAAACTTGAGGTAAGTCCCTTGTGATCATTTCTACTCTATAAATATTGAATTATCATCGAATAATCCGACTAGATTACATGATTTTGAGGCGTAAATCGGAGATTGAAACTTAGAAATTTGAAAATACGATTTGTAGATTTAATGGTCGAGTTGAGGTCAGAATTTGGTAAAATTGATATGGGTAGACTCGTGGTTGAATGAGTTTTCGGATTTTATAACTTTTGTCAAGTTCCGAGATGTGAGCCCCACGGGCAATTTTTGAGCTAAAATTCGGATTTTTATGAAAAATTAGCATTTTCTTATCGAATTAATTCCAATAAATTTTATTGACTGAAATGAATTATTTGTGACTAGATTCGAGGCATTCGGAGGCCGATTTGCAAGGCAAATGCATAGCAAAGTAAAGAATTTCACGCTCTGAGGTAAGTAATAGTTTTAAATCTGGTCCCGAGGGTATTAAACCCCGGATTTTGGTATCATATGATTATTTTGGAGGTGACTCACATGCTTGGTGACGGGCGTGTGGGCGTGCACCGAGAGGATTGTGACTTGATCCGTCCCAGAAAACTGTAAAGTTGAAATAATTTGTTGTTAGCTATAATGCTCTCTATGTGTTGATAAATATTTGACTGTAAATCATGTTAGAAATCATGCTTAGGCTATATGATAGTACTGTTGGGACCCACAAAGGTCGCGTACTTGTTGAATTACCTGCTAAATGCTATATGTACTCAGTGTCAGTTTTTATTTGCACATTTTATCTCAGTCTCTGTTATTATTATTGATACCTCATATCATTGTTGTTTGGACTGATTTCATGATTAATGAGAGACCGAGAGACTGGAGAGATTTATGACTGAGAGAGGCCGAAATCCTGATTGTAAGATATTGATATCATAGCACGTGAGTTGTTCATGCAGCACGTGAGTTGGCTGTGCAGATCTTTATATTATACTATAGCACGTGAGTTGGTCGTGCAACACGTGAGTTGGCTATGCAGATCCTTATATTATACTATAGCACGTGAGTTGGTCGTGCAACATATGAGTTGGCCGTGCGGATCCAGATATTTATATTATGTCACGTGAGTTGTCCGTACAGATTATAGCGCTTGGGCTGTAGGAGCCCCTCCGGAGCCTGTACACCCCTAGTGAGCGCGGGTACCCATTGAGAGTGAGTGATGAGGGTTGGGAGCCCAGTGAGTGACAAGGGCTGGGAGCCCAGTGAGTGATTGTTGTCCTCAGAGGTTGTACTTGATGTTCATTTATTGTTGTACTTAGTTGCTATCTGTCATTGCTGTGAAATCTCTGAAAGAGTTTTATCTGCGGATTACATGAACAGGAATTGTATAGAAAATTATTTGACATTAAACCGCCAGATTTGATAGCATTTCTATTCTTTGATGGAATTACTGGAAATGAACCATAAATGTGTAACTCGTTTCTATCTTCAGTTCCTTATTTATTATTATTACTTGCTGAGTTGGTTGTACTCATACTACACCCTGCACTTCGTGTGCAGATCCAGGTGTTCCCGGACATAGAGGGTGTTGATCCTTTCGCGTAGTTGATTTTCAGGAGATTTTGAGGTAGCTGCCGTGTTCCGCTGACCTTGTCTCTCCTTCTTTATCTCCTTGTTTATTGTATTTGGTCTCAAACTATTATAGATAATATTTTTCACTCTTGTATTCATATTAGATGCTCATGTACTCAGTGACACCGGGTTTTGAGAGTACTTATATTTGTACGTGTGAAACTTTCTTCCGCTGAAATTAATCATTATGTTTTAGTATTTAAAATATATGCGGTTTATTTAGATTGTCGGCTTGCCTAGTATTGAGATAGGCGCTATCACGACGGGCTAGGTTTTGGGTCATGAAACTATGGGACCGACATGTTTATCGAAGCCAATTTTTCTCATGAGCCCTCGAGAGCTCTGTCCTCGATCGTTCCTTCGATCATTTCGGATGGGATTACGTCCTGGGCCTCTGTTCCTACGATCTGCGTTGTATGGTTGATATCGATCTCTATTCGACCAGGGTTCTCTGTCGATATCCCTTTGAGTTCTGCCAACGGACCTGTTTGGATAAACGGAACCGGAAGAGGTCCCTAATTGATCATCCTCGACCCTGATCTTTGACTGGTACCAATTATGTACATCGTCCCAGGTTACCGCTGGATATTCAATTAAATTCTACTTTAGCTATCATGATGACACCGAACTTCGTTCGTTCAAACCCTGAGTAAAGGCTTGAATATCCCAATCGTCTGTGACCGGTGGTAGTTCCATGCGTTCCATCTGGAACCGAGATACGAATTCCCTCAGCATTTCGTTGTCTTTTTGTTTCACCTTGAAGAGGTCTGACTTTCTAGTTGCAACTTTTACTGCTCCGGCATGTGCCTTTACGAAGGAGTCTGCAAGTATGGCAAAGGAATCGATAGAATTAGGTGGCAAATTGTGGTACCATATCATAGCTCCTTTCGACAAGGTTTTTCCAAATTTCTTCAGTAAAACAGATTCAATCCCATCGTCTTCCAAGTCATTCCCTTTTATTGTGCACATATAAGAAGTGACATGCTCATTAGGGTCAGTGGTCCCATTATACTTAGGGATTTCTAGCATTCGGAATTTTTTCAGAATGGGTTTCGGAGTTGCACTTGGAGAGAAAGGCTTCTGTACAAATTTCTTTGAATCCATACCCTTTAAAATTGGTGGTGCCCCCGGTATTTGGTCAACCTAGGAGTTGTATGTCTCTAATTTCTTGTCATTTACCTCGATTTTCTTTTCTCCCGATTCAATCCGTTTAGTGAGCTCTTCGAGCATTTTCATAATGGCGGGGTCAGTCCCCGATTCATTGGCGTTTGACCTTTCCGGCACAGGCTCGGTCCTGTGGACGATTCTGCTTCGATCCTACTCGGTGTTCAGTGCTGATTTTGTAGTTGTGTTATAGCAGCTTGTTGAGCCTGTAACATTTCGAATATCAATTGGAGGCTAACTCCACCGTCTTCTCCGCTCTGCGTATCTCGACCACCTGATCGAACTTCCCTGCGTACGCTACCTTCGGGATCAACGTCCAAATTTGCATTTAGGGCGACATGTGAACTAACATCGATGAGATTTGCAATTGGTGCTCCTTCGAGGTCAGCCTGAGACACATGGATTCCTGGGGCGGCTACATTGTCATTTTCCCCGTGAAATCCGATATCGTTGTCACCATGTGTAAGTGTTACTTGTGAGTTTGACATGTTTATCCTGAAAATAAAGATTTTTACGAGAACAAGTGTAAAGCAGTATGTGTTATCAAAATTAATATTAAGCAATCACTATTGTCCTTAGCCCCACGGTGGGCGCCAAACTGTTTACCCTTAAAATTAGATAACACGTGATTTCACTTAATACCAATGATAAATATGAAAATTAATAACAGAAATGAGCCATAAAGTAAAGCAAACCAGTGTTAAAACGGAACTCAACCCTCGAGCTAGGGTGCCCTCGAACTGATTGATACCAAAGCAATTAAAAATAAAGCAAGATGATGAACATGAGAGTATAAGTTAAAGAGAGAGCGTTATATTGGCTTTTTTTATGCGAGAACAACCCGTCTTACAAATGGTTAATACTCCCCTTTATATAGTAGAGGAGTTCTACTTATAGTATAACCCTAATTACAGAAGAAAATCTCATGATTAGCTAATTAACCGTTTCTGATTTGATCCGTTCCGAGATTTACGCCATGATCCTCGGCCAATCACCGAGATTTACGCCGTGATCCTCGACCAGTCACGGATATCTCGCCTTTCTGTTATTGTGCTATTTTCGATCTTGCTCGATGTCTGTCTTGTTTGGTTTCGATCACTATTAGCCTCGATCTTGACAGGTACCTCATTTCTGAACTCAGTACCTAGTCCTCGTGATTTAGTCTGTTCCGTTACGAGGCCGTCCTTCGATGCAATCTTTCGGTCTCGGTCAAATAGTAAAATCGGGTGGGCCCAGTTTTAACCGTATACAGGGCTCTCTGTACCCTTTTTCTTAAACGAAAACAATGAATATTTCACTTCTTATAGAACAACTAATTATATACTATAACTACACAATGGAAATGACAAAATTTTCGGTAGGAGAGAATTAAAAAGCAAAACTGGGGATTGGCGGTTAAACATCATACTTAAATAAGGAATAAATGAAAAATGTTAAAGACTCGATGCTTTAACATATTAGGATATGAATGAGCAGATAAGGAAGAGTAATAGATGTTGGATCGAAAATAACAAGGCGTTATGCGGAAGTTAACAATGTAAATCTTGACGATAAATTAGACAATAAAAATATATATACTAAAACAGACTTACATATGAGAAACTAATATATAAAAAAATAAACTACGGAGGAAAAAATCTTCCCCTAAACAAAGCTTTTTTAATGACTACATTGTGGATGCTATTATTGTGTTTTTCTGTGAATGATGGATTCTCAATTTATAGATGTCCATAATATTTTCCTACAAGAAATAGATCTGTCAAATATGGAAGAGAATATATACTTTCCTTTTAGGAAGCGTAAAATAATTATGGCTAATACTTTGACTTTCTTTTAAGAGGCAAGTAAAACTCAAATATGGTAAGACAATCAGGGCAAAAACACTAACAATAGAAATAATTGGTACACAATTCTTCATTAATCTAGTTCCAACCACCATATCCTCCAACTTAATTTTCGTAGAGCGCATATTCAAATTAGTTGGAATTCAAATGTAAACATTGATTAATATCTAAAGAAACTACAAATAGGCAAAAAAAGAGAAAAGGAAACAAAAAAACAAAAAAACGACAATAAATTCTGTCGAATCTCACAAGTGGAGTATATGGAGGGTAATATGTACGCACACCTTACCTCTACCTTATGAAGATAGAGAAGTTGTTTTCGATAGACCTCCGGCTCCAAAACAATAAAAGGAGGCAATAACCAATTAATAGCAACAGCAAAATAAAAGGCAGCAGAAGCAAATAACAAAACTCGTAATAACAAGAACAAGGACCACGAGAATACAAGACTAGTGTCAACTACTGATAATAGTGACGACTGACGCACCGTGTAGTGACAAGGAAGAAAAGGAAACAAAGCAGGAAAGAAAAAAATGGAATTAAAGGAGTAGTAAATTCTTATGAAATTTAAAAGGATATATATGTTCATTAAAACAATAAATTCATTTGACTTTTAAGAAAAACATCATTTAAACATGATAAATAGTTGAGAAAACATAATTGCAGTATAATAATAACGGTCAATATGCGATTTTGAACACTGAATTGTATAGTGGATTCTTTGAGACGAGAGAACCACCATTTTTGACCTTTTCAATCATTATTAATTATTAATTAAATAAATGGAAAGAGTTTGCACGCAAAATCTTCATTTCTATTTTTTAAATTTTTTCCTTTCCAAATGTAAGGAAAATATGTCAATTCAGTATAAGAAATTAAGAACTCCAAATAAACATTTAAAGTGTGTTTTGAATGCTTAACAAATTTGTCGAGGAATTTGAACATGTGTAGTCCTACACATTTTGAGCGATAACTCCCTTAATGATAATTAAGACGAAGACTAAGAGTAACATGATCAATCTCGAATAATACATTAACAAATTTTGACTTTTCCTTTTAAAGCTTATTTATGAAACCTAAATTAATGTCCCAAAATTTCAACGGAAATATTTAATGGACTTTGACTCTTCTTTTTATAAATTTTATTTTTATTTAACAAAGAGGAAATATCTATGTGCATAACAAATTCAGTAAAATTCAAAATTAACAGTACAATTCAATTTCTGCCTAGATTATTTTATATTTTTATTCGATACTCTGATATTCATATTAAGGCTCTTTATTTTCTTCCTTTTGTATCATGATACCCTTTTATTTTCTGGCTAAAATTAACATATCATAAGAATTGCTAAAGATAAAACTGCCAAAGATTATAATATTCCTTTCCCGTACCGTTCGTACCCTTAATCGTGTACACAAACAAACAAAACAAGGTAAAAAAGAAAACAAAAAAAAAAAAGAAAAAAAGAAAAAAAAGAAGGCATCTCAGTTTTCCTTAAATTCATACTTATAATTCTCGGATTGTGACAGCTATATGCTCCCCCCCTGAATTTCTTTTTCCTTTTTTGTTTTTATCTTTTCTCTCCGTCTTTTCTTGATCTTGTTCACATGATTCTTGGAATTACTTGGTAGCTTTTGTTTCCTAGTAAAAATTTTAAAATTCTTTTTCAACTTTTGGAAGATATTTTTTCAACGAAACACCATTAAAAAAAATGTTTTATTTATCTTCCACCAATATAATTATATAAATAAACATATTAATAATTACTTTTTTACAAAATTGTGGAGTATTACTTAATTCTAGGTAATTATTAGGGAGACGGTTTGAATTTGCCCATTTATTATGGTATATAGTTTACTTTATTTACCGCTATATTTTTCGTTTAAATTTATCTCTACCATTAACAAACTAATCGGAACATCCCAGCTCGAACGTCCTCATTTGTGACGGTACCCAAATCCTCTAATAATTTGTTGATGTCAGCAGCCAAGTTAGCAGATCTCGCTAACTTAAAATGACTCATCTCCGTAAACTTGACCCAATCTACCCGATTAACTTAAAATATCAGTTTGATCCAATCTACCCGATTGACCAATCTCCCACTCACTTTTAGTTGTCTTTTAATCATTATACTAAATTAACTAAGATCTATTATTAAGGTTGCGGTGCAATAAATAAAATTTCTCAAATTAGATATTTTGATTTCGAACTTTGAGAATGAATTTTATTTTATTGGCACACGAATTCAAATTAATTGAAACCGAATGTGAATAACTGACATCTGAGTACCATAATGGTAACTCTTTCATTTTTTTGGGTATGCGAATTCAAATTAATTGGAAATGAATGTGGGTACCAAGAGTAACGTAATGGTAAATCCTACCCCCTAACCC
>AWOL01S0021787.1:59481-86444 GCA_000715115.1 Nicotiana otophora | reverse complement strand
CCCACCTCCCCATTTGAGTTCCCCGTAAGTCATGCAACAAAACCGGGTCCATATGAAAAGTATCATATAATGTTGGTTTATAGCACGTACCAAAACGTACTTTGATTTTTCATGTGTGAAACGAAGCAGAGACCTATTAGGAATACGTACAAAAATATATGGAATAATACTTATAGTCATAAATGGATTTTGAATGTTCTCCTCTCTCATTCAAATATATTCAATGTCTCAAGCAGAAATTAGAGAGGAGGAAATAGATTTCGTATCAAAGATGCAATCTTTATAGCAAAAATATCACCACTGTAATGGTTCTTGAATCTGATTTTCTGAAAAGGGGTATGTCTATTTTTTCAATTTAAGAAAATGGGGTCTCTCTTTTTCTTTTTTTTATAGATTAAATATTATTAACTTTGTTTTTTTTTTAATTTGGATTTGAATGTGTGTGGCATTTTGCAGGCTTTGAAGGAAGGTGGGGTGTTTGATTTTATAGCTGAAGAGAGCCTTATTCTGCTGTTTAAAGTAAGAGTGTTGTTTTGAATATTTGATTTTTGATTTATGGGTTTGAAGAAATTGTCTGTAGAAAACTTAGCAAAATTGATAGGACAATTTAAGGGAAGTACTGAATTGGAACCTCCTCCTGAATTGAAGAAACAAAAGGAGAATAGATTTTATGCTAGTTATCAGGTTTTATAGCCTGATTTGAAAAGAAAAAAAAATGGATGAGGAAATTAATTCTTGGATTAGGAGAACAAAATTTTCTCATACCATTTGTCATAGGTTGGATGCAACAAGATTGTCTTCTATTCCTATCACTTTCCAGCCTAGGAGTATTGCAAGTGCCAAAACTAGACCTGAAACAGGTTCTCTTAATTCAAGAACTAGTCTAGTTGTTAGGCAAATTGTGCAAAATCCGAGCACGAATAAGCAGAGAGCATTGTCCCCTCTTCCGAAAACAAAACTTTCCGATACGTTTAAGGAAGCACGATCTAGTCAGAGGAGGTTTTCGACTCCACATCCTCAAAGGAAAGAACATGAGAAGGGAATTGTGAGTAAATTGTTCCTCAAAGATTCCCGCGATAAGAAAGCACCTAGTTCCGCGGTGAAGTTCAATGACAAATTAAAGAGCCGGGACTGGAAAGATTCAGCATGGTCAAAGTACTTTGATCATAGTGGACGTAGGGTTATGTCCGTAGAAACAGCTGATGAGTATACGATTGATCTTTCTAAGCTATTTCTTGGACTAAGATTTGCTCATGGTGCTCATAGTCAGCTTTACCATGGAATATATAGGGATGAACCTGTTGCAGTGAAAATGATAAGACTACCTGATGATGATGAAAATGGAGATTTAGCAACTCGGTTGGAGAATCAGTTTAGCAGAGAAGTTACTCTCTTGTCTCAACTCCACCATCAAAATGTTGTGAAGGTAGAAAATCGACTTCCTTGTTTGATACATTCAATTTGAGCATATGGCACTTTGCAGTTATTCATTGCTTACTGTATTTAATGGTCTTGCTTAGGCATTTTAATGGAAGTTCTTCCACGGCCACGTTTGTTATTTTGCCGGCTATTTCTATACTGTGATTTTTTTTAAAAATCATTTTTTAATGTTTTAAATTGGTAAAACACTAGTTGTGTACTTGTTTTCGTTTTCAAAATCATCTATGGTCCGGTCTTTAATTACCTGTTAATGCAGTTTGTAGGTGCATGCAGAAAGCCACCGGTTTTTTGTGTTGTGACTGAGTATTTATGTGAGGGTTCTTTGAGAGCATACCTTCACAAGCTTGAGCATAAGTCCCTGAACTTACAAAAATTGATTGCACTGGCCTTGGATATTGCTCGTGGAATGCAATATATTCACTCACAAGGCGTTATTCATCGGGATCTCAAGCCGGAGAATATACTTATCAATGACAAGTTCCGCCTCAAAATTGCAGATTTTGGAATTGCTTGTGAGGAAGCATATTGTGATCTTTTGGCTGATGATCCAGGTACTTATCGATGGATGGCACCTGAGATGATTAAACGAAAGTCATATGGTCGTAAGGTGGATGTTTATGGGTTTGGACTCATTTTATGGGAAATGGTCGCTGGAACCATACCTTATGAAGATATGACACCAGTACAGGCTGCTTTTGCTGTTGTCAACAAGGTATTTGTCTTTTTTCCCAAAGAATTTATGACCGCGCATGCGTTTGGAAGATGATGCACACAATTGTGACCTTGCTATGGCTGACTCTTTTTGTCCCTATGACTATCCGAGTGACAAAATCATGCCCCTAAACCCCATCGTTTCCCCCAAGAAAATATTGTTTCTGTTAATAGAGTCAGACCTCTCTATAACAGTCATCCTCTATAACAACATTTCACTATATCGGCCAAGATTACTTTGGAACCGATTTTTCATGTTATGTTGTTATATGTTCTCTATAACATTATTTCTTTATAGTAACCAGCGGAACTGTTATAGAGAGGTTTGACTGTATTTTTATAATATTCTGCAAAAGAGATGTTTTTTTTCTAGTAAGTCTGCTATTAAGGAATAATATGGGTAATTCTGAAAGAATTTGTCTATGGAACATTTCAGAATATGAGACCACCTATTCCCGGGGATTGCCCTCCTGCCATGAGAGCTTTGATCGAACAATGTTGGTCTTTGCAACCAGAAAAGAGGCCCGAGTTTTGGCAGATTGTAAAGGTATTGGAGCAGTTTGAATCTTCAGTTGCGCACGACGGGACTCTGAATCTAGTACAAAATTCAATGTTTCAATGTCGCAAGAAGGGTTTTCTTCATTGGATCCAAAAACTTGGATCCGCACATCAAAACACTTCATCTTAGCCATAAGCCTTTCTTATGAGTTCCTGGATGATCTAGCTTTCGTAGTTTCACCGGGTCCCGCTGTAATTCGAAAAGGTTTCTGTTCCTTCTGCTATGTTTTTTCTGCCTCACCATTATACTAATGCGTGATTAGGTTGTAGGTGTGCATTGAGGTGAAATGCTTCTGTAATTTTACATGATAGATAACATGGAACATGGTCACCAGATTTTGAGTGTGATTGCAGATTGCCTTTCGATGGCTAGGAGTAACTTGACTGAAATAAAATTCTCTTTATCCTTTTTAAATATTGTGTTTGATGTCTTATTTCAATGCTTTCTTTTCTTGGAGAAATTTGCTTTTGATTTCTGATGGGATTACGTGGAAACAGCCTCTAGCAGAAATACAGGGTAAGGCTGCGTACAATAGACCCTTGTGGTCCGGCCCTTCCCCAAACCCCGCGCATAGTGGGAGTTTAGTTCATCGGGCTGCCCTACCCTTCTGATGGGATCAGTGCGTTAGTGTTAGTACGGTTACATCCTATTTCAATGGTACTATTGCAATGAGACATAAATATTGTATTTACTATGCATTACTAACTTCTATTGAAAGTTTTCTTTTTCCTTCCACATCTGGTTGTTTGTGGTGCTTTCGAGCTATGTTTCACTCCAGGATGTGATGAGTCGACATCAAAATGGCAAACGACGGCGTAAATAAGGGCTCTTGGGAATCATCAAACTGTTATTCCTAGCATACCGTTGATAAGCGAGAACCTATCCACACTGGTTTGTTCTCTTTCTTCTTCTTGTCTTAGTTTTTCCTTCTCTGAAAATAGGTTGCGTTCTTTATTATCTAAATACTAGAATTAATTACTCTAAACGTGCTTATAATCTGACTCTACACAAATTTAACAATTACCCCTATATATCAAAATCAAACATTTAAAACAAGTACGCATCAGTCCCAAACAAGTTAGGGTCGGCTATATGAATCCTCACTAACCATGTTCCTATTTAAATCCGTCTCAGGCGAGCTTACATCTAAGTTCTAACTGATTAAACTTCAAATAATATGAGGTGGAAAGATAAAAAAAAGTCAAAACTAAAATTAAAATGAGAAATTCTTATATCATCCTTTTTTAAAAATAAAAATAACTTACATGTTGAAAATGCAACTATTGCTTATAATTGATATATCTTATAAATAATTTATACTCATTTCCAAATGAAATTTTTGAAAGAAACATGTTTCAAGAAGTGTTTATTCTCTTTTTCAATAAAATTAAATTTATATTTTTCATGTGGGACCCAAAAATGTCTATTCTCTTTCTTTAAATTTTATAAATTAATATATTGGAACTTTCTGTTTTTTAGCTTGGATTTTTCTTTTAGTTATTTCACTTTAATTATTTTTTCCTATACTTGCACCCCTGTTTTTAAAATTAAATACTTAATAGCTTTGATAATGAAAACATTAAACAAATTATATTTTGTATATTATTTTAAGTGTATTATTTTGAAATACTTGGGTGTATCTGCAATTAAGTCATATTACAGGGGTGTTTAGTGTAATTTAAACATGTCGTTGTGGCTTGTCTAATTGGCCTGAAACATGTGCTCTATGCTTCATCTGCCTATGGCGATATCAGTAAATATTTGTAACAAGTTACAACAACAACAAATAGTTGAATCTCACAAGTGGGGTATGGGGAGGGTAGTGTATACGCAGACCTTACCTATACCTTGAAAAGGTAGAGAGGCTATCGGTAGACCCTTGGCTCAAAGAAAGATGATAAAAGAAGCAGTAGCAACAAGTTGTAACACCAGCTAGGATCCACATTTACAAATTTCTATGCTTTTGTTATAGTTAGGATCCACACATATCCCTCTTGCTGAATGTTGTTGACCGTAAGCCTGTCAATGGTCGAAGCACATGTGTGTTTGTACACTCTTTTGTACTAATTTTGCCTCTGCTAGTATTAACCGAAAAGGTAAAACAGGTACCTCATTACTCGTCTAATAGATTTTGACGGTCTTAGATGAGCTGATATTAGCATAGCCTATGATAATCTTTTGAATTGATAAATATCGTAGCGACCTAAATGACTTTGAGATGGATACAGAGGAACCATTTAGTCGACCTCAACTAGTTTGGCTTTGTGGTATAGTTGACTCATTTTAGATGGCTGTTAATGAGCATAGGGAAGGGGAGCCTTGACGTAACTGGTAAAGTTGTTGCCATGTGATCAAGAGATCACGGTTTCGAACCGTTGAAACAGCCTCTTGCATAAATGCAAGGTAAGGTTGTGTACAATAGACCCTTGTGGTCCGGCCCTTCCCCAGACCCCACGCATAGCGGGAGTTTAGTGCACCGGACTGCCCTGTTCCTCTGGTTTAGAGGCTGTTCCTCTGGTTTCAACATTTACAGTATGCTCTTTCAATCAGTTACAGTAGTTTGAAACACCTGATATTTGTAAATTTTCCGTTCGTTCTTTTCTTGTTGCAGATGAATGGAATTAAGCTGAGCAGTGAGGAAGCTTAGCAAAGGTTCTGTACAGTTTTAAAAGAAGGTTAGATGATAATACATAGAAATCAGGTATAAGTTATGCTCTTATTCGCGTAGTGCTAGAACGCATTTTTGTTCCACATTCTATCCCCTATAAGATAATACATAATTTCAAGTATAAGTTATGCTAATATTAGTAACATAATGTTTGGTTTTTTTATATTGAACTTTATATAAAATCTGCAGAGTTAAGACTTTAAAATAAACGCTCTTTTAGTTATCCGAAGGTTATATTATTAGACAAAGTTTCTACTGGAAATAAAATGATGTAAAGTAATACAGAGTTTTATATCGATATTATCCTTATCCCTCGGAAAAATGTTACTTCTAAGTTTGTAAAGAAAAAACATCTAGATTCCTTTTGTTTAGGTGCATGAATCTATACACGGGAATAGTAGTACGACCTATAGGTCACAAGTTCGAGTCGTGGAAGCAGACAATAATACTTGGGGTGCGGCCCTTTCCCGAACCATGCGTGAACGCGAGATGCTTGTGCACCGGACTATCTCTCTATTTTATTTTATTTTTACAATATTTAGTAGTACAGGAGTTGGTTCTTTTGGGTATAATATTGTAGTAGTAGTTATAGTAGTTATTGTACTATGTACCAAAAAAAAAGTAGTTGTACTATGGCTCAGAAAAATATTTAGCACAAAAAGGAAGGAGCTAAAATGAAAAAAATACTACTCACTCCCTACTAAGATTAAATTATTAGGAGCATTTTTTGGAACTACAAATCTGAAATCAGACTGTCGTGGTTCTCAGAGACGCAGGTACTGATTTCACGGGATATTAATCGTGATCTCTGTGGACTTGAGAAGAGCCTACTCTCACTACTTAATGGTGTGATTTGCGGGAGAGAATGTGTTTACAATGATTGTAAAGATGATTGTTGGGTTTGTTGTAGATGTGTTAGATCCCATTATGCGTTATAATGCAAATTGTTGGTAGATTGGCGTATTAGTGTCCAATTGCAAGCAACTCTACAACAATATATTATGTATTTACCTTTTCTTGTGTGATTTTTGTATTTTCCTAATATTTTCTTGCTTTGTACGAAAATAATAATAAAACTTTCTAGTTTTATTTGTAATCATAGTTGCACAATGTTGGTTGAAGAATGAACTAGAGGTTTGGTGGCACTAAAACATTGCATATATTCCAACATTTGAGTGCGACAGTCTCATATTTATCTTCTGGAAATAATTACCAAGATATCCTACATTGATTTAAGCCTTTGAATGGATCAATTTGGGTAATAATGTTAGGGATATAGTAGATATACTCTAGATCCAATTTTAAAATGTCACGACCCAAAATTTCACCCGTCGTGATGGCGCCTATCTCAATACTAGGCAAGCCGAAAATCTCAATAAACCACAATTTCTCTTAAGATTGAAAATATAACATTTAAATACAATACAAACACTCCCCAAAACCTGGTGTCACTGAGTACATCAGCATCTAATATGAGTACAAGTTTGAAAAATACGGTCTATAATAGTCTGAGACCAAATATAGTGAACAAGGAGATAGAGAAGGAGAGACAAGGTTTGCGGAATACGACAGCTACCTCAAAATCTCCTGAAAATCAACTGCGCGAAATGATCAACACCCGCTATGTTCAGGAACACCTGGATCTGCACACGAAGTGTAGGTCCAGATCCAGGTGTTCCTGAAAATAGCGGGTGTTAGTATGAGTTCAACTAACTCAGCAAGTAACAATAATAACTAAGGAACTGAAGATAATGACGAGTTACACAGTCATAGTTCACTTTCAGTAGTTCCAGCAAAGAATGGACATACTTTCAAATCCGACAGTTTAAGTCAAATCAATTTTATACAGTTCAATTTCAAGTAATCCAGACATAAATTCTTTCAGAGATTTCACAACAATGACAGATAGCAACCAAGTGCAACAACAAATGCAAAGCAAGTACAACCTCTCAGGCAACAGTCACTCAGCTCATCACAACAACTTAACCACTCGGCTCTTAGCCCTCAGCACTCACACTCAATGGGTACCCTATAGACTCCGGAGGGGCTCCTACAACCCAAGCACTATAATATGCACGGATAACTCATATGTTGCACGGACAACTCACGTGCTATAATATCCTGCACGGACAACTCACGTGCCATAATATCCTTACCTCACTAAGAGGCCCTCGGCCTTACATAGTCCTTCACCTCTCTAGTTTCTCGGGCTCTCAGAAATCATACAGATCAGCCCAAACAAAGATAATATAGTGCATCAACAAATATCAAGAAAGACTGAGGTATGATTCGCTAGTAAAATCAAGATTGAGCACAAGATAGCAATTAGCAAATAATTCAACCAGTTCGTGACCTCTGTGGGTCCCAACAGTACTATCACATAGTCTAAGCATGATTTTTAACATGATTTACAGTAAAATTTCTTCAACACAAAGAGAGCTTATAGCTAACAACAGGTTATTCAACTTTACAGTTTCACGAGACGGACCAAGTCACAATCTCTTCGGTGCACACCCACACGTCCGTCACCTAGCATGTGCATCACCTTCAAAATAATTATATGACATAAAATTCGGGGTTTCATACCCTCAGAACCAGATTTATAATTGTTACTTACCTCAACCCGTGTAATTATTTATTCCGCTATGCCCTTGCCACGAGAATTGGTCTCCGAAAGCCTCGTATCTAGCCACAATTAATTCGAATCAGTCAATACAAATTATTATAATTAATTCCATAAGAAAATACTAATTTTTCCGATAAAATCCGAAATTAACTCAAACATCTCTCGTAGGGCCCACGTCTCGGAATCCGATAAAAGTTATAGAATATGAACGTTCATCCAACCACGAGTCCAACCATACAAATTTCACCAAAATCCGGCACCAACTCGACTCTCAAATCTTCAATTAAAGCCTATGAAGATTTCTACTATTTTCAACACAATCCTTACCCATTTGAATTAACAATCTTTCCACAACCTTATTGGTATGTATATATAATACTCTTACACCCAAGAATCATACTATTAATCACCCATCTTTACTTCAAACCCGAATTTGAAGAATTAGGGAAAGAAATTCTTACCTCTTTGAAGCCCAAGCAAGATCCTTGTGAAATCTTCAAACCTTGAACAAGAATTGATGGATAAATCACTAAGTCTTCACTTTCTCTCTCTAAAATATTCTCACATCTCTCTAAAATATCAGATTTGGGCTCAAAAATGAGCTTCAAGGGCTATAAATCGAAGTTGGGTCGGGTCAAAAATTAGAAAGAATGGAAGCTCCGATGGAGTTATGCGGTCGCACAATAGGCATGCGGTCCGCATACCGGCCACATAATTTGGCCTCCAAAGCTGGGCGTTACTGACCTGTTCTGCGGTCATTATGCGGTTTGCATACTTGTTCTGCGATCGCATAATGCACCGCAAAACAGGTCTGCGGTCGCATAGTACGCCACCGATTTTCCTCAAATCTTGCCCTCCTCCTGTTCCACTTTGCGACCATTATGCGGTCCGCAGAGTGATTCTACGACCGCATAGTGATCGCAGAAATGACCATTTTCCGATAAAATTTTCCTTTACACTTCGGTGCATTGTTCAACCCAAAAAGTCCGAGCCGCGGTGAGTAATCTTTGTACTAATTGATTTACCTCGGCACCACCAAACCTTAATTTTCTTAGCAAAATTTCTTCAGGGTCGTTACACATAAGTCAACATCCGGTCAACCTTTTCAACTTAAGCTTCCAACATGAAATTCATTCTTCCATGCTAACTCCGAAATACCTTAAAGCCAAAATCGACAATTCACACAAGTCATAATACCTCGTAGAAAGTAATTCAAGACTTCAAATAGTTGAAAGGAGCGTAAATGTTCAAAACGACCGGTCGGGTCGTTACATAAAGCTTCCAAGATCAAGAGATAGCTATGACCGGCGTGACCGGAACGCAGGTACATCTTCAAATCCAACTCCCGTCGTACACAACAACTTCAACATTCAACATCTGCACATAAGGTGCAGAAGTGTAGTGTGAGTATAACCGACCCTATATACTTAATAAGTAACAAACGTAACCTTAGGTTGAGAGTAGTGACGAGCTAGAACAAAGGTCAGAGTCCAACACCAATAGCCAACAACAGTTCATAACTACATAATACAAGTGATAAAAGAAGTCACTCAGAGATATAATTCTCAGCTCGTTCACAGTTCCGAAAAATAGGCATGTTTTTCAAGTATATCAGTGAAAACCCAAATCTTTTACCGAAATCACCAAAATATGAGTAAGTTTGTAAGTTTGTAATTTTCCCCAAAACTTTCAACAGGTAAATGTTTTATTTTCAAATGGCATGAAAAAAATACATCTCTATGCCTACATGTCAATGTGTATGTGAAGTCATGAATGACGCAATACCGTACATCATGAGGAAAATACATCTCTATGCCTGTATATCAAGTGTGCATGTCGAATGCAATGCAACTCAGTGATAAAACCATATGCATACTCTCAGAGTATCAATTCACTGAGTCCTCCCAATAGCTCAGCCCTCACAGTCACTCAGTCCTCCCAATCACTCAGCACTCGCTCTCGACACTCGCACTTGCACTCGGCACTCGCAATCGACACTCGCTCTCAGTAGGTACATGCACTCACTGTGGGTGTGCAGACTCCGGAGGGAAAAATCCAGCCCAAGCGCTATTATAAGACAATCATGGCATGAATCAATAATACCTGTTGCGGCGTGCAACCCGATCCATCAATATCTTCACAATCAGGCCCTCGGCCTCACTCAGTCATCAATCTCTCTAGTCTCTCGGGCTCTGTCACGAAAATCAGCCCAAAATGATGATGTGATGTATTAATAAATGGTAACAGAGACTGAGATATGATATGCAAATGAATGCGTATGATTAAGTATGTAATTGCAATGTACACAAATAACTCAACAACAGAAATGACCTCAGTGGGTCCCAACAGGATAAACATATAGCCTAGACATGGTTTCTAACATGGATCACAACTCAATTACTCTAGCACGTAGAGATTTCATAGATACAGATAAGATTAGGTCACTACACAGTACCACAGAAATAACCGAGTCACAATTCACACAGTGCACGCCCACACGCTGTCACCTAGCATGTGCGCCACCTCAACACTAAACAGATATCACGGTTCATACCCTCAACACCAAGTTTAGAAATATTACTTACCTCGAACAAGCCAAATCCATCCAGCGTGTATCAACCTCCGAACTGCTCGAAACTAACCAAAAGCAACTCAAATACATCAAATAATGCCTAAGGAAATAATTCCAAATAATAAAGGTCAAATCTTTATTTAAAAGCCTAAAGTCAACCAAAATGTCAAACCCAGGCCCACGCCTCGGAACCCGACAAAACTCACAAAATTCGATAACCCATTCGATTACGAGTCCAACCATACTAGTTTCACTCAAATCCGACTTCGAATCGATATTCAAAACTCAAATATTCACTCTATGAAGCTTTAGACAAAATCCCCAAATTTTCTCTTTAAAATTCACGATCCAATTATCAAAAATCGAAGATAGATTCATGAAATATAATAAAAATCAAGTACAGAACACTTACCCCAATCCATATGGTGAAAATCGCTTCAAAATCGTCTCAATCCGAGGTCTATAGTTCCAAATATGAATAAAATGATCAAACCCTCGATTTAAAGCTTCTGCCCAGTCATTTTCGCTTTTGCGAACAAATGAGCCACTTCTGCTACACGATTCCGCTTCTACGGAGAAGCACTGGAGGAATGTTCCTCGCACCTGTGAAAAACATCCGCTCCTGCGACATCGCATGTGCTACACTTGAACGCGCATCTGCGCAAACGTCCGCTCCTGCGCTCACGATCTCGCTTCTACGCGCATGCAGGTGCGCGACAAACTCTGCTTCTGCGGAGGTATCCCAACTCTGCCTTCGTCGTAGGTGCGACCATACTTCCGCTTCTGCGACCACCGCACATGCGCAAAACCAACCGCAGGTGCGATCATACGAGATCCTGCCATAAACCAGCCTTAACCAAAATTTCTAAAATGATCCGAATCATATCTGAAACTATCCCGAGCCTCTCGGACCCCGTCTAAATATACCAACAAGTCCCATATCATAACACGGACGTAATCGAGGCCTGAAATAACACATAACAATATCGAAATGATGAATCGCACCTCGAATCAAAGTCAATGAACTTTGAATCTTTCAACTTCCAAACTCGTGTCGAAACATGTCAAATCAATCAGGAATGAACTCAAATTTTGCACACAAGTCCAAATGACATAACGAAACTATTCAAATTTCCGGAACCACAATCCGAACCCGATATCATTAAAGTCCCGATCAAACTTATGAACTTTTCAAACCTTCAAATTTTTAACTTTTGCCAATTAGTGCCGAAACCTTCTAGAGATTTCCAAAAGCAAATCCGGGCATACGCCCGAGTCAAAACTCACCATCCGGACCTAACAGAACTATCAAAACTCCAATCTGAGGTCAAATACTAAAAAGTCAAACTTGGTCAACTCTTCCAACTTAAAGCTTCAATCATGAAATTCATTTATCCAAATCGATTCCAAATAACCTGAAAACCAAAACCGACGATTCACACAAGTCATAATACATCATACGGAGCTACTCATGCCCTCAAACTACCGAGTGAAGTGCAAATTGCTCCAAATGACCGCTCGGGTCGTTACACAACATGTCGTGATGGCACCTATCACAATACTTGGCAAGTCGATAATCACACATAACTACGCATTTTTAAATTGAAAATAAGATGAAATAGTTTAAACAGTAATAACTCTCATAAATAGTCGATAAGAAATACCGTGACTCAAATACAACATTCTCAAAATTCGGGTGTCACTGAGTACATGAGCATCTAAATGACCATACAGTCAAGACTTCAAATACAACTATTTGGAAAGATAGAACAATGGCTAAATAAAGGAAAAGAAGGAGAGTCAAGGTCTGCGTGCGCCAAAACAACTACCTCAAAAGTCTCCAAGCATATGAAGCTCCAAACCTAGCAACCGTCGTGCCCAAAAGTACCTGGATCTGCACAAGAAGTGCAGAGTGTAGTATGAGTACAACCGACCCAATGTACTCAATAAATAACCGGACTAACCTAGGGATGAAAGCAGTGACGAGCTCATAAAGGTACAGTCCAAATCCAGATAATAACAACACAGATATGACAGGAAAATGACGATAATAACTTAGAGAAATCGCATAATCAGTTTGTAAACAGTTCAGAATTATAGACATGCTTTCAGATATTTAATAGTTTGAGTTGAACAGGGTTAAAATATGACAAGTATGACTAATATGAGGTATGCTACATCTCGATATCTACATGTTAAATATGAATGCCAACTGTAGTGCAACACGGTGATAAAGTCATATACTAATACTCTCGGAGTATTCATCCCCACTTAGCACGCTCAATCACTCGGTACTCCCAATCACTCATCACTCCCAATCACTCATTATTGTCAATCACTCATCACTCTCAATCACTCGGCACTCGCACTCTGTCACGACCTGGAATTACCTAATGTTTTACTTGCTAGGCAAACCAATATTAGAATAGTTTTTAGCCATTTTTAAACAATTCAAATTAAATGATAACCAAGAAATTGGATAAACTAAAATAGAGTGAGTAAACTAAAGTAACAACGATATCCAAATACAATCCCAGAACTGGTGTCACCAGTACACGAGCGACTAGAGTGCTACAAATAAAAGTCTGAATGAAAGAATAACTGTCTGAAATAAAGTAAACAACTAAAATGACGTAGAAGGGGACTTTAGGGCTGCGAACGCCGTGCAGTTGTACCTCAAGTCTCCGTCAAGCAATCAATCCGAGCAATTTACTGACCGCCGCTAGGACCGACTCCAAAATCTATACAAGTAGTACAGAGTGTAGTATGAGTACAACCGACCTATGTACTTTGTAAGTGACGAGCCAACCTCGACGAAGTAGTGATGAGGCTAAGGCGGGTCACTTATAATAACTTGTCGCAATATTATTATAATAATAATAATAATAATAATAATAATAATAATAATAATAATAATAATAATAATAATAATAATAATAATAATAACAATAACAACAACAACAATAGGAAAGGAACACAGGAAATAACGTCAAAGCAGTTAACTGAAGAAAGCAACGCAATCCTTGAAATCAGTGAAACCAGAAATATTAGTCCTCAGAATCTCATATGAAAATACTGATAATTAACACAATACAAAAATGAGCACAACACACATAATCCATTGCGGCGCGCAACCCGATCCCACCGTACAAACACAATCCTCCCTTATTTCACCATATCAATATCGAGAATAACATATAAAATTCGCTGCGGCGCGCAATCTGATCCTACTGTATCAATATCAAATCCTCCTTATTTTACCATATCAAAATCACATATAAAATTTGTTGTGGAGTGCAACCCGATCCCACCATATCAATATCAAATCCTCCCTTATTCCACCATATCACAACAGTTGCGGCGTGCAACCCGATCCATAAACAAAATTAATAAATGTAATCAATTCAACAACTCAATTCACAAGAATCTCTACGATTAAAGAATATAAAAATAAGGCAATAAAGGAACCCCATACCAAATCAACGAATGCTACAATTAATACGAAACAACAAGACCAGCCAAATATATGACAGTTAAAAAGTACAAGTAAGATAATTAAGGCAAGTAGCAATAAATCATGGAGTCGTAGAAGAAACAAGTATTTTAATACAAGAGAAAATAATTGACAAGTAACAAGTTACGGCATAGAAAGTAATTAAGATAATTAATAGAATACGAGAAAGTATGGAAACAACTATTTTGACGGCGTATATCTACTTGTCACCTCGTATATACGCCAATACACATGTAATTCACATAACATATAGCTCAAGGGTTCCTAATTCCTTCAAATCAAGGTTAGACCCAATACTTACCTCGCTCCGCAAGCAAATCAAAGCTCATCTAGGCCTTTCCTATAAAATTCACCTCCAAACCAATCGAATCTAACCAAAATCGACTAAATATCAACAAACAATGCTAGGAAAATCAATTAAAATACTTACAGTTAAGATCTTTATACTTTTTCCAAAATGTCAACTTCGGGCTTGGTCAAAACCCGAGATTCGGACCAAATCTCAATTACCCATTCACCTATGAGCCCGATTATGCAATTGATTTTGTAATCCGACCTCAATTTGAGGTCTAAATCTCAATTTACAAAACCCCCCAAATTCTTTCTAAATCCCTAATTTCCTACCATGAAAAAGCTTAAATTAAAAATAGAAATCAATGGGTGTTGATGGATATGGAAGAAAACAAGTTAAAGTATACTAACCTATGAAATGTTGATCAAAATTCTCTTCAAAATCGCCCCTAGGTCGAGCTCTAAAGTGAAGATGGTGAAGAATGGGTGAAATCCCGATTTTTTGAAGGTTTCGCGAAGCACCTGATGCATTCGCTAAGAGCACTGGCCAAAAGGCCATCGCGATCGCGGTTACCTCTTCACAATCGCGAGCCTGGGCTCGCGTTCGCATAGAGTGACCTGCCCAGCTCCCCTAGAACCCCACAAACCTTCGTGTTCGCGTGTGGGTGGTCGCGTTCGCGAAGAGTAAGCCTCCCAAAGCTTCGCGTTCGCGACCTGTTCCCCGCGTTCGCGTAGAGTAAAACCACCCCAGCCCCAAGTTCCCCTTCGTGATCACGAGAGTGGCTTCGAGATTGCGAATCACAAAACACCAGCACCGGCACACTCAAAACCAACAATAGCCTAAGTCCAAAAATCACTTTGTAGCCTATCCGAAACACACCTGAGCTCCTCGGGCTCCAAACCAAACATGCACACGAGTGTAATAGCATCATACGAACTTGCTCGCGTGATCAAAATTTCAAAATAACACCTAGAACTACGAATCAGACATCAAAATGAATGATATTTTCAAAGAAATTTAAGAACATTGCAATTTTACAACCGGACGTCCGAATCACTTCAAATCAACTCTATTTTGCACCAAATTTTACAAACAAGTCATAAATACTGAAATGAACATATACCAAGTTTCAGAACTGAAATTCGAAATCAGTAGCAATAAAGTCAACCTACGCTCAAACTTAGAAATTCGTTAAAGCTTTGAATTGCTAGTTTTCGACAAATGACGGTAAATCAAGTTAGGGACTTCCGAATTTGATTCTGATCCATCAAAACACTGATCCAGATCCTTTTATACAAAATATTTACCGTAGTCAACACAAATGAGTTTTAAGCCAAAATTTTACATTTTGTTCAATTTTTCACATAAATTTTCCAAAACAAAAGACACAAATTGCGCATGGAAATCGAGGAAGGCTAAACGGAACTATTCGATGTCTCAGAACACAGAAATGAAGGTTAAAACTATAAATGACCTATCGGGTTATAACACACACAGTAGGTACCTGCGCTTACTACTGGTATGTCAGATTTCGGAGGGGCGAATCCCGCCCAAGCGCTAATATAAGCCAATCATTGCATGAATCAATAAAGCCTGTTGCAGAGTGCAGCCCGATCTCATAAATATCACTCACAATCAGGCCCTCGACCTCACTCAGTCATCAATCTCTCCAGTCTCTCGGGCTCACAAATCTCATGACAATCAATCAAAATAATTATAATATGATGTAACAATAAATGGACACAGATACCGAGATATAATATGCAAATGATAGATGTGACTGAGTACATAATTACAATTTAAGCGAATAATTCAACATCAGAAGTGACCTCTGTGGGTCCCAACATAACAAGCATATAGTCTAAGCATGATTTCTAACATGGATTGTACCTCAATTACTCTAACAAGCAGGAGTTTTATGATTAGCAACAAGGTTCGATAACTACACAGTACCACGGAATCAACCGAGTCACAATTACCACGATGCACATCCACACGCCCGTCACCTAACATGTGCGTCACCTCAATACCAATCACATAACACGTATTTCAGTGATTCATACCTTCAGAACCAAGTTTAGAAGTGTTACTTACCTCAAACTACGCAAATCTCTACTCCAACAAGCCATTGTCTCGCAAATCGGCCTCCGAACAACTCGAATCTAGCCACAAGCAACTTAATACAATCAATACAAGCTATAGGAATCGATTCCATACGATAAAGCTAAGTTCTTTAACCAAAGTCAAAAAGTCAACCCCGAGCCCATGCCTCCGAACCCGACCAAACTTACAAAATTTGAACACTCATTCAATAACGAGTCCAACCATACCAAAATCATCCAATTCCGACTCTGAATCGACGTTCAAAACTCAATTATTCACTTTAGAAAAGTTTAAACAAAAATCCCCAATTTGTCTTGTTAACCCCCATGTTTTGATGTTAAATCTAGTGATGGATCCATGTGAATCTTATAGATATATGTTAGAATCACTTACACCAAGCTTGTAGATTAAGGTCTAGGTTGAAACCCTTCAAACTCGAGCTCCCAAGTCTCTAAAGTGGTGAAAAATGAAATAATAGTCCAAAATCCCATTTGTATAGTACCATATCTGATCTCCCACAGTGTTGACCACAATTTTTTGTGTGTGGTCCGCACTTCCAAGTTCTGATACCGCGATCCAAACAATGCGGCCACACTTCGGCAGTAACTGCACTATCAGTCTTCAGTAAATTGACCATAACTAATTGTACAAATATCCAAATGACAAATGATTTGATTTTTTAAAAATTAGACTCAAAGGGCTACAACTGTTGTTTTTGGATCATTCCCAAATTCCTCATAGATTAAGAGATATGAGCTTCTGAAGTCAAACCAACAAACCTGCAGATTTCCCCTGCTGCGGCTGCACATGAGGCTTTGCCTCAGCACTCCGAAAATGTGCCCTCCGCACTTCAATTGCTCCAGAAATCATCAAAGTGCAGAAATGACCCAAACTTCCTCAAAACTCACCCGAAAAGCACCTGAGGTCCCCGGGACCCCATCCAAACATACCAACAAGTCCTAAGACACAATGCGAACTTACTTGAAGTCTCAAATCACGTCAAACAACATCAAAATCATGAATCGCACCCTATTTCAAGCGTAATGAACTATTGAACTTCCAACTTCTAAAACTAATGCCGAATTATACCAAACCAACTCTGATTGACCTCACATATTGCACACAAGTCATAAAAGACACAACAGACCTATTCCAACCCCCGGAATCAAAATCCGAGCCTGGTAACAATAAAGTCAACTCTCAGTCAAACTTCTCAACTTTCCAACTTTCGCTAATTCAAGCCAAAACGACCTATGGACCTCCAAATCAAAACACGGACATACTCCTTAGTCCAAAATCACCATACGAAGCTATTGGAACTATCAAAACTCTATTTCGGAGTCATCTACACATAAGTTAATATTCAATCAACTCTTTCAACTTAAGCTTCCAGCCTTGATATTGAGTGTCCCAACTCATTTCAAAACATCCCCGGAACCAAACTAACCACCCCGGCAAGTCACATAACAATAAATAAGCACAGAATAAGTAATAAATAGGGAAACGGGGCTACAATACCCAAAACGACCCGCCGGGTCATTACATTCTCCCCCTCTTAAACAAACGTTCATCCTCGAACGGGTCTAGAATCATACATGGAGTCTCAAATAGGCGTGGATATCTGCTATATATCTCTCGCTCGATCTCCAAGTAGCCTCCTTGACTGGCTGGCCCCTCCACTGAACCTTCACTGAAGTTATATTCTTTGACCTCAACTTTCGAACGTACCGATCCAAAATGGCCACCGGCTCCACTTCATAAGTCAAATCCCCATCTAACCGAACCGTGATGAAGTTCAAAATATAAGACGGATCGCTGAAATACTTTCGGAGCATAGAAACATAAAACACTGGATGAACGCTCGATAGACTAGGTGGAAATGCAAGCTTGTAAGCTAGTTCTCCAATCCTCTAAAGCACCTCAAAAGGGCCGATATACCGAGGGATCAA
Source organism: Nicotiana otophora (assembly GCA_000715115.1). NCBI lineage: Eukaryota > Viridiplantae > Streptophyta > Magnoliopsida > Solanales > Solanaceae > Nicotiana > Nicotiana otophora. Next base: position 68,010 of record AWOL01S0021787.1, on the reverse strand, counting down.
CTTTTCCTTCTTCTCGAACCTCATAACACCCTTAATGGGCGAAACTCTAAGCAATACATTCTCCCCCACCATGTAGGTAACATCACGAACCTTTCGATCAGCGTAACTCTTCTGTCTAGACTATGCAGTGCGAAGCCGATCCTGAATCAACTTAACCTTTTCCAAAGCATCCTGAACCAAGTCAGTACCCAATAGCCTAGCCTTACTCAGCTCAAACCAACCAACCGGAGATCGACACCGCCTCCCATACAAGGCCTCATACAGAGCCATCTGAATACTCGATTGATAGCTGTTATTGTAGGCAAACTCTGCAAGCGGTAGAAACGGATCCCAACAACCCCCGAAATCCATGACACAAATGCGTAGCATATCCTCCAATATCTGAATGGTGCACTCAGACTAGGGGTACTTATCGGGTGGATTGGGCGGATGATTACGCTTAACGGTTTGGCTTATCAGTTATCGGATTATAAATATTGTAATCCGCTAGCCATCTAATAAGACAACAAGCGGATTGATATCAGATTAATGATTATCAGACTATTTATCGGCTAAACAATTTTTTTTTGAACAATCAATACCAAACGGCCAAATGCATAGTTCAAACTGTCTCTGTTAGTTTTTGAACAATCAATACCATTAGCATTAGTATCCACAAAACAATTAGAAAACCCCACTTATAAACAAACTTCAAACTCTAATTGCAAGTAAAGTAATGAAACAAACCCCACTTAAGTAAAATGGCCCAAAGAGGAATTCAATTCATGTCCACTCATAATTCATGAGAAGCCAAAGGCGACTATCATTAGCTACAGACAATTCTATCATTCTATGTATAACTACTTATATAACAATATAGTAACAAGTTTATATACATAGGGGAAAAAGTGTAAATACAAAAAAAATTAACGGGTTAACGATTTACCCGATAAGAAAATTGAGTAATTCGGCCCCAAACTATTAAGCTGTTAATTATAAAATCTCAATCTCTTCACTATCCATTACCCTGATAATCTGATACCAATAAACCAATAATTCATCGGTTCGGTTAACGATTTCGGTTCAGTTTTGAACAGCCCTAGCTCGGACTGTCTGTCCGTCTGAGGGTGAAATGTTGTACTCAACTCAACATGTGTGCCTAGCTCTCACTGCACTGCTCTCCAAAACTGCGATGTGAACTGCGTGCCCCGATCTGAAATGATGGACACCAGCACACTGAGAAGGCGAACAATCTCGCGGATATAGATCTTAGCCAACTGCTCTGAAGAATAGGTAGTCCCAACTGGAATAAAGTGTGCGGACTTAGTCAACCGGTCCACAATCACCCAAATAATATCAAACTTCTTCAAAGTCCGTGGGAGCCCAACTACGATGTCCATGGTGATACGCTCCCTTTCCACTAAGGAATCTCAAGCCTCTAAAGCAAATCGCCCAGCCTCGGATGCTCGTACTTCAGCTGCTGACAATTCAAGCACCGAGCTACAAATTCCACTATGTCTTTCTTCATCCTCCTCCACCAATAGTGATGCCTTAAGTCCCGGTACATCTTCGCGGTTCCTGGATGAATGGAATACCGCAAACTGTGGGCCTCCTCAATAATCAACACACGTAACCCATTCACATTGGGCACACAAATACGACCCTCCATCCGCAACACCCCATCATCCCCAATAGAAACCTCATCGGCATCGCCGTGCTGAACCGTGTCCTTAAGGACAAGCAAATGGGGGTCGTCATACTGACGCTCTCTGATGCGATCATATAAAGAGGACCGAGAAACCACACAATCTAGAACCCGGCTAGGCTACGAAACATCTAACCTCATGAACTGATTGGCCAAGGCCTGAACATCTAATGCAAGCGGTCTCTTCCCAATAAGAATAAATGCAAGGCTATCCATACTCACTGCCTTCCTACTCAAGGCATCGGCCACCATATTAGCCTTCTCGAGATGATACAAAATGGTAATATCATAGTCCTTTAGTAGCTCCAACCATCTTTGCTGTCTCAAATTTAGATCCTTTTTCTTGAACAAGTGCTGAAGATTCCGATGATCCGTAAATACCTCACATGACATGCCATATAGATAATGCCTCCAAATCTTCAATGCATGGACGATGGCTGCCAACTCTAAATCTTGAACGGGGTAGTTCTTCTCATGAGGCTTCAACTGGTGTGAAGCATAAGCAATCAGTCTACCATTATGCATCAAGATACACCCAATACTAATCTGAGAAGTATCACAATACACTGTATAAGAGCCCGATGCTGAAGGCAAAACTAGAACTGGAGTTGTGGTCAAGGCACTCTTGAGCTTCTGAAAGCTCTCTTCACACTCATCCGACCACCTGAATGGAGCACCCTTCTGGGTCAACCTGGTCAAAGGCGCTGCAATGGACGAGAAACCCTCCACGAAGCGACGATAATATCCGGCCAAGCCAAGAAAACTCCAAATCTCAGTATCTGAAGACGGTCTGGGCCAACTCTAAACTGCCTCAATCTTCTTTGGATCCAACTTGATCCCCCCACTGGACACCAAATTCTCCAAGAACGCCACCGAACTGAGCCAAAACTCACACTTGGAGAACTTGACATAAAGCTTCTCCTCCCTCACCTTTGTAGTACAATACTCATATGCTATCCATGCTCCTCCTGGCTACGTGAGTACAGCAGGAAATCATCAATAAATACTATGACAAACGAATCAAGATATGGTTGGAACACACTGTTCATCAGATGCATGAATACTGCTGGGGAATTAGTCAGCCCAAAAGACATCACAAGGAACTCATAGTGACCATAGTGGATCCTGAATGCCGTCTTCAGAATATCCGAGTCCTGAATCTTTAACTGGTGATACTCAGACCTCAAATCAATCTTAGAGAACACTCTAGCTCCCTGAAGCTAGTCAAATAAGTCATCAATGCGTGGCAAAGGATACTTGTTTTTAATTGTAACTTTATTCAACTGCTTATATTCAATGCACATCCACATAGTACCATCCTTCTTCTTCACAAACAGAACTGGTGCACCCCAAGGTGACACACTAGTCCTAATGAACCCTTATCAAGAAGCTCCTAAAGCTGCTCATTTAATTCCTACAACTTTGCTGGTTCCATACGGTATGGAGGAATAGAAATGGTCTGAGTGCCCGGCACCACATCAGTACCAAAATAAATATCCCAGTCGGGTGCACTCAAAGAAACTCCCCAATGGTGGTGGATATTGAATTGGACCCCGAGAACCAGAATAACTACTAGAAGAACCTAGCATAGATGAACCCTAAACTGATGGAGCACAAGATGAACTTTGAGCTGGGAGGGCACTAAGAGATGACTAACTCGGACAAGCACTGTATAAACCATGGCTAGCTGATGCACCATGGTGAACCGAACGAGTCATCTGAGCGGGCCTATAAGGACGACCCCTGCTGTAGTAGGACTTTCCTCCAGAAGAAACACCGCTGAAACCACCCAAACCACGAGGCCTCTTTTCCTCCCTCTCCTCACACTCCTGACTACAGACCTACTCTAGCCGTCTACTAATATCAACCACTTCATTGAACCTAGCACCTGATACGATCTACCAAGTCATGACGAAGCGCAGTCTATAGTTGAGGCCATCAATGAACCTCTTAATCCTCTCCCTCTCCGTGGGGACCAACCAGATCGCGTGATGAGCCAACTTTGAAAATCTCATCTCATACTGGATCACGGACATACCCTACTAGCGTAGCTGCTCATCTGTCTACATAACTCCTCCATGCAGGTTTGTGGAAAAAGCTTCTCCAAGAAGAGAACGGAGAACTAGTGCCACGTAAGTGGTATAGCAATGGGTGGCCTACTTAACTCATAGGCCTCCCACCATATGAAGGCTGCCCCCGACAGCTGAAAAGTAGTAAATGAGACTCCACTAGTCTCCAGAATACCCGCCGTTCGAAGAATCTGTTGGCACCTATCCAAGAAGTCCCGAGAATCCTCTGACGCATCCCCACTAAATGATGGAGGCCTAAGCCTCCCAAATCTCTCTAGCTCTTTTGCTGCTCGTCACTCATAGGGGGGACCACCTAGGAATGAGCAGTGATAACCGACTGGGCTGGTAGTACCCCAGTGTCTGATGTCCCTGAACCACCTGCTCTGGAGTACGGGCGGCGGGAGTCAAAACACCTCCCCCGGCCTGAGAAGTGGCCGGTACAGCCTGAACTGAAACTGCTTGAGCAAGGCTAGTGCATACAGTCAATATCTTGGCCAATGCCTCCTGAAGGCCTGGAATCACAATGGGCACAGCTTGTGCTTGAGCTGGTCCCACCGACTCAACCACATCTGGGATCTGCTCCTGAGATGGGGCAACTGGTGGATTCAGAGGTGTTGCTCTAGCTGTTGTACGAGCTGCACCTCGGCCTCTACTGCAGCCCCGGACTCTAGTGGCCCTACATGGTAGTACTGGTGGCCATCCGCCCGATCCGGTAGCACGTGTCCCCACCATCTGTGAGAGAATAGAATAACAGAAGTTTAGTTTTCGAAATCAATCAAATCTGTACGAAAAGAATACAAGAAAATGAAGTTTTCCTAATGATTCGGTAGCCTCTCGAAGATAAGTACAAACGTTTCATTACCGATCCGCAAGACTCTACTAAACCTGCTCATGACTCGTGAGACTTATGTAACCTAGGCTCTGATACCAACTTGTCACGACCCAAAACTCAACATGCCGTGATGGCACCTATGACAGTACTAGGCAAGCCGACAATCACACATAACTACACATTTTTAAATTAAAAATAAGATGAAACAAGTTTAACAGTAATAACTCTCATAAATAGTCGATAAGAAATACTGCGACTCAAATACAACATTCCCAAAATTCAGGTGTCACTGAGTACATGAGCATCTAAATGACCATACAGTCAATACATCAAATACAACTGGCGACCGGCATCTCCTTTCGTACAATGCCTCATATGGATCTGTCTATAACATAAGCGTGAAACATATCTTCCAATATCTGAATAGTGCGCTCTGCCTGTCTGCCTGTCTGTGGATGAAATGTTGTACTCAACTCAACCCGCTTGCCTAACTCACATTGTACAGTCCTCCAGAAGTGTGAGGTAAACTGTGTACCTCGATCTAAAATAATAGACACGGGCACACCGTAAAGGTGGACAATCTCACGAATACAAATTTCAGTTAACCGCTCTGAAGAATAGGTAACTACCACTGGAATGAAATGTGCTGAGTTGGTCAACCTGTCCACAATGACCCAAACTGCGTCAAATTTTCTCTGAGTCCGTGGGAGCCCAACAACAAATTCCATAGTGATACGCTCCCACTTCCACTCAAAAATTTCTAACTTCTGAAGCAAACCACCAGGTCTCTAATGCTCGTACTTAACTTGCTGATAATTCAGACACCGAGCTACATATGCAACTATATCCTTTTTCATTCTCCTCCACCAATAATGTTGCCGAAAATCTTGATACATTTTGGCGACACCCGGATGAATAGAATACCGGGAACTGTGGGCCTCTTCAAAAATTAATTCAAGAAGCCCATCCACATTAGGAACATAAATACGATCCTGCATATACAGAACTCCATCATCTCCCACATCAACCTGCTTGGCACCACTGTGCCACACCGTGTCCTTAAGGACAAGTAAATGAGGATCATCATATTGTCGCTCTCTAATGTGCTCATATAAAGAAGACCGAGCGACTGTGTAGGCTAGAACTCGACTGGATTCTGAAACATCTAACCTCACAAACTGATTGGCCAAAGTCTGAACATCTGTAGCTAACGGCCTATCACCAAACAGAATATACGCAAGGCTCAAGGTTGCCCATACTCACAGCCTTTCTACTTAAAGTATCGGCCACCACATTGGCCTTTTCGGGGTGATACAAAATGGTGATATCATAGTCTTTCAACAACTTCAACCATCTTCTCTGCCTCAAATTGAGATCTTTTTGTTTGAACAGATACTGTAGGCTACGATGATTAGTAAATACCTCACACGAGACACCGTAAATGTAATGCCTCTAAATTTTCAGCGCATGAACAATAGCTGCGATGAACTTTCAATTGTCATGACGCATATACAATCTCCCTGCCATCTTGCATCAATATTGCACCAAGCCCAACGCGAGATGCATCACAATACACCGTATAAGATCCTGAACCTGTGGGTAATACCAACATTGGCGTTGTAGTCAAAGCGATCTTGGGCTTCTGAAAGCTCAACTCACACTCGTCTGACCATCTAAAAGGGGCATCCTTCTGGGTCAATCTGGTCTTAATAGTTGTTCATAATCAATTACAGAATCGTCAATTAACTTCATGTTAACAAAAATATTGTTTCAAACGTACACAATACTAATAACGAGATGCGAGGCATGAAGACCTCATAATTATTTACCCGAATTAACAAGTTACATTTGAAACCACCTGGGCGGGCACCTACCTCGTAGGTTAAAACTCAATAATTACAACACGAATTTGGCAAGTATGCACAAAGAATTTCATACAAGAATTTTCGAATAAGCCTAACAGGCATGACTCCCTATTATTGCTATAGTACAAATTTAATTTCACAAGGGAGAACTTAAACACAAGAATTTTCCTCACAAGGATCTCGTCCTTATATAACTTTCACCACAGCTCGTGGCCCGGTTTAAACATATCAATTTATATTAAAATGCGATGATCTCGTCCTCAATTCTGAATCACAAGTAATATGCACATCGTGCCAATCAAAAAATTTTATTTTCTCCTTTTAAATAATTTTGGTTACACAAAATCACAACACATAATGAACCCCACATCGGTAGGGCATATAATTCACAATTTATAATTAATTATCTGGAAATTACATCAAAACTTACCGAAATGAGTACCATAAAGCCACCTTTAGCCTCGCAGCTCTTATTAGTGACCAACGCGGAATGATAGGCGTAGTTATCTCCATAGAATCTCCCAACAGGAGTAAGCACATAAGTAGATTATAGAATTACGAAGCTCGCTCATAAGTGGAGCACAATAGGATGACTCGTCTCGATACTCAAAATTGAATCAAGTTAAGAAAATTATTCCTTTATATTAAATCGAGGTCGTACCTGTAATGACACCATCTGATGTAGCAACCTCCGCCATACCATAAAATAATTATATCAATGGTTGGGCCTCCACCTCTAGGACGCCTTCTACCCGCTTGTCCTCCACCCCTAACTGATCATGTGGGTGGTGTAGTAACTGCAATGAGCACGTAGCCTGAGTGCTTTGATGAAATATGTCTCTCCCAAGTCTGGGACAATTTTCTCATGATGTGCCTAGTATCACCGCATTCATAACAACCCCTTTGCGGGTTTGGCTTCTCATACTGAGTATGTGCCAGATAACTGGAATAACCATTGTAGGAAACTCATGTCAGTGGTGCATTAAAAGAACTTACTGGAGCACCCTGAGTAATCCGATGTGCGGATTGGGCTGGCCGACTGCCCGAGACCCTGCCATAATGATTATACTCGCAGAGTAGAATCCACTGAATCCCCCAGAACCTCGAGACATCTTGGTCTCCTTAGTTTCCTTTTCCCCCACCCCGAAAATGTTCTAATATCTTGGCAATTTCTACCACTAGCAGAAATGAAGTATCATCCTGTAGCTCCCAAGTCGTACAAAATTTTACGATCATAATTGAGTCCGTTAATGAGTCTGTGGTGTCGCTCTCTGGCTGTAGGAAGAAAACTAGGAATATGACGTGCTAACTTATTGAACCTGATGGCATATTCTGACACCGCCATGGTGAGCTGACGCAACCGTTTAAACCTTATGCGCCACGTATTACGGAGAGTCCGGAATACAAACTCTTTCAAAAGTGTTTCTGAGAACTGAGCTAAGTGGGCGGTGTTGCATTGGATGGTCTTCCCTCTTCATAGGGTTGCCACGAATACCTGTGGAGAATTATCTCTCCCAAGGCCAATTTCTTCTTTTGTTATGTTGACGCAACACTGCTGAGCTGACCCCTTTCTTAACATACTCTTCGATTCTTCTTTGGGGTAACCCTTACCCCTGTTTATACACAACAATCACAAAAGTAGAGCTCCATACAGATAAATCTTGGCACGAACCATATAGTCTAGAATCTCGTCAACCACTGTACTTCCTCCGAAGCACCCCAAAGCTGTGACGTCAATGCTGAGTAGACCTTCTATAAATTTAAAGTTATTTCTTTAACTCCTTTGGTACTGAAGTATAAGATTATTAAGGAGGCGAACATACCGCAAGTCCCAACCTTATCCTCTACAAAATCTCAGGCCTTAAACATGTGTAAATTTTGGGGAACCTTTCAGTACCATATATATACATTTCAGGCCAAAACTGATATAACACATGACCCTGCAATCCATCCATTGATAGTGGACTTCCCCACTTGGCGCGAAGTCATAGATTAAAACGTCCTATGATCCACAATATTAACTTTCACAGCTCGTATAAATCAACTAGATGCCAAGGGTCTGTTGCACCCCCCCCCCCC